>LN483433.1:397471-416520 GCA_900002565.1 Culicoides sonorensis
AAAATTTTATGTTGTATGAAAAAAATTTTTCCTGTACAATTTAGATATGAGATGTCTTAGGCAAAGTTGTTCAGAATTATGAGAAGAAAATTTTGGCATTAAAATTTTCCATTTTCCCGGAAAATTTCGGAATTTTCCACCTGGTCACCCTATTTTTTTGTATGGACACCCTATATTTTTTTGATCCATAAACACTCCCACACTGAATACGAACATAAGTCTAGAACATACTTTGGGTCTCAGATGAACCGTTCGGGCGCTACGCGGTCTTAAAGAAAATAGCGTAACAGCAATATAAAACTTGTAATAAGAGATGAATGTGATGTGAATGAAAATTTTATGTTGTATGAAAAAAATTTTTCCTGTACAATTCAGATATGAGGTTTCTTAGGCAAAGTTGTTCAGAATTATGAGAAGAAAATTTTGGCATTAAAATTTTCCATTTTCCCGGAAAATTTCGGAATTTTCCACCTGGTCACCCTATTTTTTTGTATGGACACCCTATATTTTTTTGATCCATAAACACTCCCACACTGAATACGAACATAAGTCTAGAACATACTTTGGGTCTCAGATGAACCGTTCGGGCGCTACGCGGTCTTAAAGAAAATAGCGTAACAGCAATATAAAACTTGTAATAAGAAATGAATGTGATGTGAATGAAAATTTTATGTTGTATGAAAAAATTTTTTCCTGTACAATTCAGATATGAGGTTTCTTAGGCAAAGTTGTTCAGAATTATGAGAAGAAAATTTTGGCATTAAAATTTTCCATTTTCCCGGAAAATTTCGGAATTTTCCACCTGGTCACCCTATTTTTTTGTATGGACACCCTATATTTTTTTGATCCATAAACACTCCCACACTGAATACGAACATAAGTCTAGAACATACTTTGGGTCTCAGATGAACCGTTCGGGCGCTACGCGGTCTTAAAGAAAATAGCGTAACAGCAATATAAAACTTGTAATAAGAAATGAATGTGATGTGAATGAAAATTTTATGTTGTATGAAAAAATTTTTTCCTGTACAATTCAGATATGAGGTTTCTTAGGCAAAGTTGTTTAGAATTATGAGAAGAAAATTTTGGCATTAAAATTTTCCATTTTCCCGGAAAATTTCGGAATTTTCCACCTGGTCACCCTATTTTTTTGTATGGACACCCTATATTTTTTTGATCCATAAACACTCCCACACTGAATACGAACATAAGTCTAGAACATACTTTGGGTCTCAGATGAACCGTTCGGGCGCTACGCGGTCTTAAAGAAAATAGCGTAACAGCAATATAAAACTTGTAATAAAACAAGCGAAAAAATTAAAATTTGAAACTTGTACAATTTTGGTTCTCATCAATAGAAAAATTTTCACTTGTTATTCACAGAGGTCTACTCATAGCACTGCGTTAGTGTCCTTGCAAAAACTAACCCAACCTACCTAAGAATTTCTGTTATTGTTGTTCGAACATATTTTCTGAAGTCAAAACTCGAAGATGTAGCAGTATGATAAAAGATGTAACGATATGTTCTTCTTTGAAAATCTTGAGGGAATATGTTTATGCCTGTAAGTTTTAATTGATAAACAAAAAATCGATTCCATTAAATGAAAAAGTATTAACAATCACATAAATTATGTGAATTTTTATTAACAGTCGATTTCATGCGTTATAAAACCATTAAAACCAATTTTCTGCAGAATACAGAATACTTTCACACACATTTGAAATATTTTCAATTTCTCATACCCTTTTTAAAAATAAATTTCTCAAAAACCACTTTTTTAATGGAAAACATTATATGAAATAAAAATTATTATTCGACATTCAACCACTTTTATTTGTTTACTTAAATTTAATAAATCGACTTTGCAATCACTATTTAAAATTATAATGAAGAAAAATAATAGTAAAATTAGTATTAGAATAATCTCAATGAAGTTTTCAGTACTGTAAAATATTTCCAAAGCGGATATAATATATTGTCATTCATTTTTTAATTTGAAGCTATTTATTTAAGACATGAATTATAGTGATTGACTGACGGAGAGCTAAATAATAAATAAAATTAGATTTAAAAAAAAATCAAGATAAATCAGTGAAACTTTATAGGCTTATATTCTTATTATTTGAGGATCAATATCAGCTGCTGAACAAAATTTTTGTTAAGTCAATAGTCTCCTACGGGCATGTGATGCCAAAGAGGATGCGAATATTGAGGTTTTCTTGCACTCAAAACGTTTTATAATGTATCGGAATACATCTAATCAAGCCATCCAACTTTTCTTTCGACTTTTAAATATTCTACAAAAATGTCGCCCTACATTTTTGTCTTTTCAACACTTAACCGATATCATACGTTAATACGTAGCACTACAATTTCTCATTCCACCACTTCAAATCAATGTTAAATAAATATAAATATAAGGCTTAAAAATTAATTAACTTTAATTGATGTGAAAAAATAATTTCTTTATAGAAAAATTATATTCAGCAAATTTCATTAAATTTTTGTTTAATTAATTTATAACAAAATAATTAAAGTGAAATTTTCATTCACAACTTACCTTCGATGTTGCTTTCTTATTTCTCCACTTCTACCGGGTATTGGTCTTCCTAAATGTGCATGAGGTATTTGAGTAGAATCGTAAATACTCCGTCTTTCGGGAGAACCAGGTGATTGTAATTCAATATCGGCAGTTGGGTCAAGCGGGTGTATTTTGGTTGCAGGACTGTCAAAGATAGAACTGACCAACGAAGCGCTTCGAAGTGATTTAAAACTACTACGGCGCTCAGAATCGCTAATCATTTATATTGAGTTCTGCTTTAACCATTAACTAACTTATATGCCTCTTTTTTCAAACCACATGCATGCTTTCGGTTAATCAATTTATGTGTGTGCATCATTAGTTAAGCTTAAATTTGAGCAATTTTGATAAGTTGTGACTGTCCAAACTGTATATTTTAATTAAAAAAAATTAAGTTTCATTTAATTTTTTGATTAACTTAGGTTTTTGAAAGTCATCTAAACTTTTATTCCAATAAATATGAGACTACTTTTGTTTTCTAAAAGCTTGATGAAAAAAGTTTTAACAGTGCTAAAAATTTAGAAATAGTGCTTTTGTCATCAACAATTTTTAAGGTTTAAATAAATAGCAAGTAAATAAAATTACAAGTTTCATAGAATTTTTAAAATTAAATTGAAATTCTATAAGTATTATAATTTATAGCTCAGTTTCCTATAAGTTAGGTTCAATTTCAAGATGTTTTGATATAAATTTGAAATATTCGTCACATTTATGAATTCAGTATTCTTTGTTGCGAAACCTCTAAATATTTTTGATAATATTTTCCAAATTACCGTTATTCCCACTTCATTCAACTTTTTCTTCATTAAATCTCATGCCTTAATAAAATGATTTTAGTTTTTGAAGTTTGAAAAATAATAAATAATTTTTTACCATGTTTGGAGTTTATGTCTGAATCTAAGTCTATAGTCCATTGTAAATAAATGGAAAAGACTAGTTTAAGTGACGGTATTAAATCCGTCTGTAATAATGCACTTAAAATCAGGATACCTTAATCCATTATTAAATTTGCTTAATGAGATTTTCTTCTAAATGATTTAATATACTCGGTGTTCTTTCAAAAATAAATGCTGCTCATTTTTCACGTTGCAAGATTTGGAATTGTGTTTTTGCTTTATGAAATGGAAAATGAGTTTTATATTTTACAAAATGTTGTTGGGCTCAGTATAATATTAAGATAAAAAAGATAATAAAGTACGAAATAGATTGTTATAAATGACCATCTTTTTTAAACAGAAAAAAATACAAGAATTATAAAATGGAATCTTTATATAGAAAGGTTTTTTTTTTACATGATGACAGGTGTTAATATTGAATATTACAAATAAAGTTAAACTCAATTTAGGTTATATTTTACAAGGGCGCCACCGTTGTCTCACTGAGCTCTATTGTGGTTCTCAATTTATACTTAAACATCCTTTTTTTGTTGAGAACATACAACAAATACGTTTTAAATATGTAGAGAATTACTAGGTCTAAAAAGTTTATTTTGGTATTTTAGATTTTTCAGGCAATTTCTTTGAAATAACACTTATAGCAAAAGTCTAACCGATAAATTTTTGTTAATTTGCTTTTTAAATATGTTATTTGTAACAGAGAAATCATCGAATTGAACAATTCTTATTTTACACTCTAAAGTTCATGCAATCAAAAATAATAAATAAATAAAAATTTTGCTGGAGCAGTTTTGATTTTATTATTTCCCTGTCTATATTGCACCCCTGTACTAGCAAAACCTTGTACTTTACAGAAGGTAAAATTGACAGTTCTGCAATTTGCAAACTCTGCAAAGTATAGAAATGTCACTGTTGTTTTAATGTGATCCTTCAAAATGATAAATTTAATGAATTTGTACGATAAAAAAACAATGAAGACTTTTAATCGAATTAATAGCAGCGATTTAATATAAAAAATATAACGAAATTTGTTTTTTGCTCCCCCCACAAATTAAGTCTCGAAGCATTACGGAAATTTCATAATTTTTTATAAAAACACTGCATTTAAAAACGGCAAATTTATTTTCATACCAAAAAATTTCAAATTTTATTTAATATTTTTTTAAGAATATTGAAATTTTTGACTTACGTAACCAGATAGGTTGGAATAATCGATTCAAAAATAAGCAAAATTGTCTCAAGCACTGCCGTTTACTTAGATAGTATCTTGTTTTTATATTGTAAAAAGGATGATATAAGTGTAACGATTCTTAATCTTCTTTGATTCTCGTTATCGCTTGATTTTATGATTTTATATCGCTTGGCAACTGTCTTTTAGAATTTTCATAAATTATTGTGTAGAGTCCGAAAAAATGTATTTTCTGCAATGCACTGAAAAACTAGCAAAGAAGTAAAATTATCGATCTATTCTAAAAAGAAATTAACCTCTCCATTTTGAAAACGTGTAATATATTTCATGAAAACTATTCAAGAAATAAGCTTTGTATGTAAGAAAACAATTATCAGTATATTTTCATTTTGACCTTGCTTGAATACATAAACAAGCTACTTAATATTGTTTTTTACTTAATATTTTCACTACATCCACATACACTATTGTAAAAAATTTTAAGAAAAGCTAAAAAATTATTTTATTAAAAACTTGATAATCTCATAAATTGGAGAAATAATTTTCATTACCAGTTTATTATAAAAATTATGTTATCATTTATTTTCTTTTGATAATATTGCTTTTCATGATTTCATTCAAAACTTATTCATGAAAAAAATCAATAATATGTAGACGTATAGAATATTAACATAGTTTTGCAGAGGTTCGAAGAGCGGTAAGAAAAATAAATTTTCATAATGCGGAATGCGCTTCACACATTACTTTAATTATCCTACAATTAAATGAATAACGTTTTTGAACCTACTTAAATTCTTTTTGTTATTTGAGTTCCATTGATGGTTTTAAAATTTAGACAGAAACTTTATAAAGGACTTTTACAAATATGTACATATATATACACTTATATACTATACATATATATATTATATTATATATTTATATATATATAATTATTATAGCTGTATAGTCAAAAGTATTGATTTTAAAGTAGGACAAATACAATTTAAATCATATGTAGTGAGATTGAAATGAAAAATGCACAAATACTACTATGCAATTTTATATCCTTTTTGGTTTTACGTAACTTTTTCAAAATTTAATTTATAAGAATTATACTTTTTACACTCACATTTATAAATTCAAGAATGAAATTTGAGAACAACATATTTTATTTATTACACTTTTAGTCTTAAATTTATTTTATTGTTTAGAATTTTCTTCTCAAATTTTTTATATTCAAAATTATGATAAAATAATTCTTTCTTTAAGTATATTCTCAATACACTTTAACTCTTTTTTATTTGCATTTTTTTATATTTAAGTTCAAACTTATAGGATGTAGATTGCTATTATAATTTGAATTTTATTATTATATGCGCATATGAATACTGACAAAAGTAAATCAAAAAATAGATATGATGAAAAATAAAATCACATCATCGCGGAAAAACTATACAAATAGCAATGGTATGTGCGATACTATGAATGTATGTAGGTATATATATTAAATATATATATTTTTATATATATATATATATGTATGTATATATATAAAAGATGTTTACAACACGACGTCAAGTATACAACTAACGAACTAAAAATTGAACCAACTAAAAAAATATTCACAAGTCTCTATGCGATGTGTTAAAAAGACGCGCGCGTCTATTTTCCTATATAGAATTAAAAATGTGCATGCTACAATTTATGTCATAGTGTAACGTAGATACAAAGATGTTCTATCAGTTTTTAATATAAAATTGTGGATATATTATATAAATGAGAAAAAAATGAAGACCTTTTTAACGAAATTGTCATAAAAATAATAGTAAACATTTGTCTCTACGTACCACATTACCAACAATATTTATAAATTTGTATATCAAAGGAGATTATGTTAAATTCAGCTACATTATGAAACGTTTTCTTGCATACAGAATTTCCTTTAACTTATTTTCAAGTCAGGAAGTTTTTTTTCTAAATTATGATAACTCCTTTGTGGAATTGTATTTATTTATTTTCTTCTTTTTTTATTCATTTTCCCTTTTTTCGTTCTATTCCATGATCTAATAAAAAAATTGTTGCAAAATCTGATTAAAATGTAATGCGTGAAATTATCATTTATTTATTCATTATCGTTATGTAACATGGTATAAAACATAAATAAACTATGTTCCACATACAATAGAATACACTAGTATGCTATAATAATATTTAGGTTATTGTTCAGAACAACTTAAACATATATTTTATACAATATATATATATATAAGTGTTTTTTTTTTCACGTATATAAATAAAAACGTATATGAAACAAGTATTTTCACATTTGAAATTATTTTTTATAAAAGAAAATAAGGATGGCGACACACAATATATATATATGATACTGTTCAAGTTTTTGAGGACAATGAACAAAATTCCATTTATTCCCAATCTATGGTTTAGCTTTTTAGAATTTATTAGGAAATATTAGAAATGTTTAGAAAAATGTTCGGTTAAATAACCGATTTTCCTCACAACTTAAATAGCTATAAGATTTTTTGTATTTTATATACAACGCATTTTAAACTATTAATCCATATAAATCAGTTAAAAAATTTACAAAATACTGAAATATTGAATGTAAATGAATTAATCAGAAGGTAATTGTATTAAAGCCAAAACTTTAGAACCCACCTTGTATAACTGCTATGAAAAATTCATGCACTTTTACCTTCTTAATGAGTAAATATTTAAAAAGGATAAAAAGTAATAAGACTTGTTTCTATAATAACATTTGAATTTCTATTGGCGATAATTGTTTGTCCACCCGAATATTTTTTTTTATTCAAAATGTTTGTAGTGAAATTTAACTTCAAGTATATTAACGCCTGCTTTATGCAAGGTATAACTCCTTATAATTATACGTATGTGTATAGATAGCGGAAAAATTATAACGCGCTCTGTACGTAAATTATAAGGAATTATACCATGCATAAAGTAAAAGTAAACATATTTAAAATTTTTTATATTATTTGTAGTTGGACCTTTAAAACTGTTTTTTTCTACCAAAATATTTTGTTACTGCACTCTCATATCACTAACATTATTATTACACAGCTTAATAAAATAAAATCGATGTGAGGGATTTGTAAAACCCCGAAACACGTCAAAAAGATTTTTCAATCCTGATTCATTTCCAATTTACCGTTTTAAAAAATTAAGCACCGTTTTTTTCTACAAAATTATGAAAATTGTATGCAAAAGAGTCATTTTCCCTTGATGTTGAAATCATTACATATCAAAGTTTAAACTGTTCTGAAGTTAATTTTGTTCCAAAGTGTCAAAAAATTTATATCGTTGGAAAGAAGGCAAAAAGAGCTAAGAAAAAATATAAATTTTGATATAGTTTGCCTAATTATATTGGGCTTTTTCAGACTAAAAACTAAATAAAAGGATAAAAAATGGTAAAGAAAAGTGCATTTCGATGGGACTCGTTTCATTGAATATAATCAAGTTTAAATTTTAATAATTATACCGCTTGAAAATACCCGCCATTTTGAAAACAACCGAAATTTTGAAAATAACCGAATTTTTGAAAAAACCGTCATTTTGAAAATAACCGTCGTTTTGAAAAATTCAACCATTTTGAAAATTGAAAAAAAATATTTGAAAAAATCGGACATTTTGGGGTCTTGACTGTTTTCAGGCTCTGGAGCTTAATCCCAGAGCCAAATCCCTGAGCCCAATCCTTGAGCCAAATTTCAGAGCCAATGAGTTAAAGTTTATTTCAGTAAACTTCTTCATCCAACAAAAAAAATTACCAATTTTTTTAAATTTTTAACCTTTTTAAGGGTTTTTTTTAAGGGTTTTTTAGGCTTTTGAGGCTCTAGAGCTCAATCCATGAGTCCAATCTCAAAACTAATGAGTTTAAAATCATCCTTAAGACCTCCTCTGTCTAAAAAAAAAACCGACCTCGCTTCGATGGACCATTCCGGAGTCATGGTCGAAACAGACAAACGGAGTGACGGCGGACAAACCGTCTGTAATAGTGCATTTTTTCTTACGAAATGCACTTAAAACTTATATTTTTTAAATATTAAATTTTATATAAATTGAATACTATGCGAGCTTATTATATTAAAATTTATATTTTTTGTTAGCTCTTTTTACCTTCTTTTCAACGATGTTAATTATTTGGTACTTTGGAACAAAATTAACTTCAGAACAGTTTAAACTTTGATATGTAATAATTTCAACATACAGAAAAAATGACACTTTTCCATACAATTCATAATTTTGTAGAAAAAAAACGGTGCTCAATTTTAAAAACGGTAAATTGGAAATGAATCAGGATTGAAAAATCTATTTGACGTGTTTCGGCGTTTTACAAATCCCTCACATCGATTTTATTTTGTTAAGCTGTGTTATCATTTAAAATATAAGGCCGAGGAAAGTCAGTTTTTGGTATAAAGTTGCATTTCTTGGAAGACCATGACGGGGTACGGGTGTATATGTATTTGAATATGTATATTTTAAAAAAAAATGTTATTTACTTTAACGCATTTATTTTATTTGTTTTGTATTAAAATTACAAAATTGTACATTTGAGCCAATCAACCAGAACCTAAGCACCTTTATTGTATTTTGCTGTTTTGCCATTAAATGATTTTTTATTGTTTTTGTATATTTCACATTAAGAAGTCTATTATACTTTGGAGACTTAATCGAAAAATTTTCAGATATGTGAAAAAAGGAGCAGTGTTGCCTACATCCTTTGAAAGCTGTTTTTTCCACAGAATAATACATTCTTGACATGTCCTTTGAGCATGCAGTAGTATTATTTTGAAAAATTATGGAACCTTATGGTTCTTCTTGTGAAAAAATAGGGCTACCACAGATGAATAGTTGATTTTCGAACCGCTCGTTCAAAATTTGATTCAGCCGTTAATTTTTTGATAGAAAATAACAACCTCATCTTGAAGCATTCCTCTTTGTGCAAATAATATTAGCGCAAAAGATAAACATTTACAAATCACTTGATTTTAGAAGTATTTATAAAAATATATAAAAAAAATATATTCCCGTCATGGATTTCAGTAAAAATCAGGGGGGGTGGAACTTTATACCAAACAGACTTTCCTCGGCTTAAAGCTCTCGCATATATTATCTAGTTAGTATGAACATCTAAACTTTATTACAAACAAAATAAGTAAAGCACTGTGGACTTGCAAAACAGTAATTGAAATAAATGGGGTATCACACCAAAAATAACCAAATGGATTAAGTTTGTATGACCAGATGAGACTCAAGAAGTAAAATCAGCTTGTTTAATGATGTCGGGATTCTTTAAAACAGTGACGATGGAAATCTTTTTTGGACTTGTTCAAATCGACTTACTTATTTCCTCTGAAGCAAGAATAACAAACTATAGATTCCTAATAAACAATTACTCATTTCTAACAAGTGCAATGAGATAAAGATTAAGGTGGAATACGTTGATTATATGAAATAAACTTATAAATTTTCAAGATGATTTTGGATAAATATACCCTCAAGAGAAGATTGAAAATTTGGCCAGGCTCTACCAAGCAAAAAAGATGTAACTTGTTTTTCTCATGGCCGATATAGATAAGAAACGGGAGAGTCAATTCATAGTAGCACATTGCAACTGTTTTCCAGTCAAAAAAACCGGTTTTTCAACAAAAATCAAAAAATTTTCACAAATTTCCCGAAAAATAAAAAAAAAATTATAACACTAAAATCCTCTTAAAATAAGCTACAATTTTGCTGAAGACCTAAGACGAACTTGAAAAAAAAATATTTTTTCCATACACATGAATTCTCTTAACAGAATACTTTTATATTTACATACATCGACGATAAATGAAATGCATATTCCTAAAACTTATGGTTTAACTACTCGTTTAAGTTGCAAAGTCGCTCAGTAACGGATTCAAACTTCTTAGTTCCGATGTTTTATCGAAAAGAAAAAACTAAAAAGTCAAAAATAAAAAATATATAAAAAAAGATGATAAAAAGCGTGCTTTATCCTTAGGAAGTTATTAACTTCTAAAATAAACTTTTATGAGAGTGGGATGGCTAACTAAAAAGTAAAAAACAAGAAGTTTTAAGGAAAATAAAATGTTTGAGCTTCACAATTTTTTTAAAAGTTGAATTTTCAGTTTAAGAGCAAACCATCGCTAAACCAGTCTCGAAAGCAAATTCAACTTTTAAAAAATTTGTGAAGCTCAAACATTTTATTTTCCTCAAAACTTCTTGTTTTTTACTTTTTAGTTAGCCATCCTAAAAGTTTATTTTAGAAGTTGATAACTTCCTAAGGATAAAGCACGCTTTTATCATCTTTTTTTTATATATTTTTTTTTTGTTAACGTACATTATCATTTATGAATCATTATCTAATATTGTACAATTAAATAGGTGTGAATATGTATATATTTTAGAGAGCTAACATTCTTTTTTGAAGAGAATTGTAGTTTTGTGCATTTTTTTTCGTTAGAATTCATTGTATGATTTCAAAAGTCAAATAGTTAAGAAAAACTTAATACAGTTGGACTGCAAATGTGATAAATCGCGCCCAGACGATTTTGTCGAAATTCAGTTTTTTGCGGAAATGGCTTTTTCTGTGTTTAAATTTTTATATA
Source organism: Culicoides sonorensis (assembly GCA_900002565.1). Classification (NCBI taxonomy): domain Eukaryota; kingdom Metazoa; phylum Arthropoda; class Insecta; order Diptera; family Ceratopogonidae; genus Culicoides; species Culicoides sonorensis. The sequence continues at coordinate 408,765 of LN483433.1, forward strand.
AAAAAATAAAATTTTGAAGTTTGTTCAGAAAATAAAAAATTATCACAATGTGCTAGATCGCACTTAGAAATATTTTTTGAAATAAATGTGATTAATGACACTTGCAAAGCAATTTTCAAAAAATTATTTTTTTGTTTTAATTTTTTTATTTCGGTAATTAACAAAAAAAATTAGTTTTTTTTTTCATATTTGATTATTCAATTGATAATTTACTATATTAGTGACAATTTTCATAAATTTTCAATTTTAAATAGTTCGGATTTTGTTTGTGAATGTCAAATAGCACATCATTTTAATTGTGATAAATCGCACTTGGGCGCTAGAAACCTTATTTTACGAAAATTAAAGAAGATTTTTGTTTTTTGATTGTAGATTCGAAAACCTTTAACTTTTTTGAAATAAAATTGAAAATAATTTTTTGAAAATTTACCACTAAAAATTTTATTGCGTTTTTATTATTTAAAAACTTTAAATGCGATTTACACAAAACTACATTCATGTGGTAAATGATAAATATCACATTTGATAGCGAGATATTAAGTTATGAATATATTTTTGCAAAAGTATTCTTAAATTTAACTTTGGCAAAATTCCAATCAATTTATGCTTTGTTTCCACTATGCAAATATAATTTATTAGATTATGTGCATAGAGTACAACTGCAATGTACATCTTAATTGCATACCTTTATGCAATTGCTGCTGCATTTTTCCCTTTCAATTTATTGGATTATCATACATATTAGTTCATATACATGACATGGATCACAAAAACTTTCCTACAAAATTTGGACCTAATGATAAGAATTTAAGATTAACTTTTGTTAAATCCAACTCAATACTAGTGTCAATATAGTCAATAAATCTTAGTAAACCTTCTAAATAACATTTAAAAAAACATTTCGGTAGTAAAAAGTGTTTCACTATGGTTAATGCAATGAGCACTATAGTTAATGTATTTCAAAACAATATATGTGATTTTCGATAAGTAGAAATATTCAAAATTATATGTATTTTTAAACTTACCTTATGAAAAACAGAAGTAGTTACATTTGAACCTTATCACTGTATTTAGGGTGTTTTTTTATCGCTAACATAACGGTTAAGATTGGCAGTCCAACGCTAACCACTGCACCGTAAAATCTTTATTCAAGAATTTTGAATTTGTACGGTGTAATACTTTAATATTAGGTAACATCGACAAATTGAAGTGAAGTAAAATGTCGCTACAGTCTATCTGGGCCATCGTAGACCCATAGTTTCTTCTGAAACTTTATCTTATTTTCAGTCTCATCATTAGTCTCATCAATTTTCATGCATAAATAAAAAATTTTCGGAAAACTTTGGACAAAAATAAGGGGTTTTCACCAAAATTCAAACATTTTATACAAGTTTCCTGGAAAATCAAAACAAAAAAAAAAGTTATATCACTAAAATCCTCTCAAAATAAGCTACAACTTTGTTGAATACACCAAAGACCTAAGACGAACTTGAATTTTTTTTCCATACACATGAATCTGTTAAGAGACAGAATGTGAATACATCGACGATAAATAAAATGTGTATTCCTAAAACTATTGGTTTAACTAAGTTTAAGTTTAAGTTGTGAAGTCCTTCAATAACGGATTCAAACTTCTTAGTTCCAATTATTTATCGAAACTTAAAGCTAAAAAGTTAACTTCTAATTTTTTTTTGATCGCAAATAATCGGAAGTTTTACATTTAGTAATTAACCGTTATGTTCGCACATTTTTTTTATTACGTAAATGAACTCCTTGTTACATTTGTAACAAATTATATTTTCAATGGAAAATCTATAAAATTAAACATTTAAAATCGTTGCAATCAATAAAATTAAACTTTTTTGACCTTATTGTAACCTTTGATCATGAGTTTTCTGCCTCTCGGACCGGAAGTGATATCCCGAAAGTCAATAAAAGAAATTCAAGTAAAACCGTAAATGAAAAAAAAATCTATTGAACCTTAGAATAATTTGATTACTACCGGTTTCGAAAGTCAAGATTTTATGTCGGGATTATCTTAAAATAAAAAAAAATATCATTTAAAATCAATTCCAACCATAAATTCAATCGATTTGCTTTAAGAAATATGAATTTGTTACAAATGTAACAAGGAGTTGATTTACGTGATAAAAAAATGTTATGGGTTTTGGAAGGCTCGCCTGAGACCGATTTTTTTGGAATATCATTTGAATTATCAAAAAGTTTCAGCTCTCTAGTAGTTATAGAACGGAAGTTATTTTAATTCAAAGTCAAAATTGTTACATTTGTAACAAGGAGTGAACATAAGGGTTAATTTATATTTAGTATTTTTTTTCGGTGAACATTCTTGAAAATACCAATTAGGAATATATTTTAACATTTAAAAATTAATGATGTTTCGGATAGAATAAAATCTTTATCATTTATTACAATATTCCCTGTCTTCTTTGCAGTAAATGGGGGGAGAAGTCACTGCAAAGTAGAAAAATTGCAAAATATAAAACTGTCAAATTTAACTATTGTAAAATACAGTAAAAGCTTTGTATCTTTTTTTGAAATAAATGGGTAAAAAAGTACAGTAAAACCCTTTTACTTTGCTGTGTATAAGTATAAAAGTGTCTACAATTTAGACTTTGCAAAGTATAGAACACATTATAAAAAAATTTAAAACGTGATCGTGAACGATATACACGAGCGCATTTCTATGTACAGAATTCACAAATATTATAAAAATTTACCAATGATCCAAAAATCCAATTTTATATTGTTTCCGGGCTATTTGAGTTATTATTATCGTTATTTTGATTTTATATCGTTTTTTGGACTTTATATCGAAAAACTTTGATGTTCGAAAAATTTTGATGTTCGAAAACTTTGATGTTCGAAAAATTTTGATGTTCGAAAACTTTGATGTTCGAAAAATTTTGATGTTCGAAAACTTTGATGTTCGAAAAATTTTAATAATCGAAAAATTTTGATGTTCGAAAAATTTTAATGTACGAAAATTTTTATATTCGAAAAATTTTGATGTTCGAAAAATTTTAATGTTCGAAAAATTTTGATGTTCTAGAAATTTAATGTTCGAAAAATTTTGATGTTCGAAAATTTTTGATGTTCGAAAAATTTTATGCTCGAAAAATTTTGATGTTCGAAAAATGTTGATAATCGAAAAATTTTATGTTCGAAAAATTTGTTGGAATACGAATGACAACAAAACCCATCAACACACGTCAGCTGTTTAGTTTGACATTCAAGACGTCAAATACTCTCTCTTTCTCATAAGATTTCGTAAAGAAAAGACGTGTGTAAATTGTAATAAAAATAAATTAAATATTTCAAATAAAATTATAACTCAAGTAGCCAATAAATATATTGTTTAATATAAAACGGGAATAATCATACATCAAATTCACTCTCTAACAGGTTAGTGCTTTATTCATCCGCCTTCCACGCGCTCATAATAATCATACATCAAATTCACTCTCTAACAGGTTGTGGAAACCAGCACGATGGATTCAAGTATTCTCACGAACACGTACTTAAACAACACACAATATCCTACTTTTAGTGGATACAATTATACAGTGTGGAAATTCCGAGTCAAGGCGATCCTGAGAGAACGGGAGTTACTCGCCCTAACAGAAACGCAGCCAACCGAGGAAAATTTGACTACAAATTCCTGGAAAACGCACAATGCTAAAGCTATGAATCTTATTGTTAAATGTCTAGCAGACTCACACGTCGATTACGTCGTTGAAGAAACAACAGCTTACAATATGTTTCAAAAACTTGATAAGGTCTTCCAACGTAAAACAATTGGAACTCGTATCTACTTACGTCGTAAATTGATAACAATGATGTGCGCTGACAATTGCCCGCTCGAACAATTTTTTAAGGAGTTTGACACCGCCGTACGAGACTATAAATCGGCAGGAGCAACCCTTGACGAGTTGGAAACGATAATTTTGTTAATGACAGCTATGCCGGAAAAATTCTCGCCTGTTGTTATAGCATTGGAAACGCTTGACGAAGATTCCTTAACGATTGAAAGAGTTAAAAGTCGCTTATTGGAATGTGAACTTAAAAACACACAAAAGCTGACCAACTCTAACACACACACACACGATCAATTGGCAGTGGCTTTCGGAGCAGTAAAGAAACCTACATGTTATCGTTGTGGTAAATATTGGAAAAAAGGTCACCGATGTCGCAAACCAAATCAAAACAAAACACAATCTTATCACACAAGCCAAGAAAAGAGCCAAAATGAAAGCAATATGTCGTTTGCCATGATGAGTAACGCATACCAGGAACAAAAACAAGAAATTTGTGCAATTTTAGATTCCGGATGTACTGACCACATACTTAACGATGCTTGCCTTCCTCCACAGTGCGAAAACCTAATGCCAACGTCACACAGTATAAACATTGCCAAAGAAGGTGAACAAATGGTTGCCAAAAAGGCAGGAAACGTAAAAATTAAAACATTTGTCAATGGGCAGGAGAAAGATGTGACGCTTCACGACGTGCTAGTAGTTGATAACAATCGAGTCAACATGATTTCAGTCAGTCAAATAGACAAGAAAGGTGGAAAAGTTGTATTCGAAAATGGACAAGCAACAATACACATGCATGGTAGCGTGATTGGTAATGCAAAATTAGTTAATGGTTTATATCGCTACAATTTCAACATAAACCCTGTCTCAAACGCTAACGTCGTACAACGAAATAATGAAACAGACTTGTGGCATAAAAGATTAGGACACATAAACACACTAAGTCTCTGCAAGATGGTGAAATCCCGAATGGTGAATGGAATTGATTTTAAGACGAACAACAATGAAACGTTATGTGAAGTTTGCACCGTCTCAAAACAAAGTCGAAATCCCTTTGACGGTACACGCACTAGAGCAAAAAGACCATTAGAACTTATTCATTCTGATGTTTGCGGTCCGTCCCAAGATGCTAGTTACGATGGTAAACGCTACTTTGTCACATTCATTGACGATTGGTCACACATGACAGTGGTATACATAATTGAAAAGAAAAGTGAAGTTTTTGAATGTTTCAAAATGTACAAAGCTATGGCAGAAGCTCAACATAATGTGAAAGTAAGTCGTATTCGTTGTGATCAAGGAGGTGAATTTTCATCCAACGAATTCAAGAATTTCTGTAAAAATGAAGGTGTAATTATGGAATACACTACTGCCTATAGTCCTCAACTTAATGGTGTAGCAGAACGAATGAACCGTACCTTAGTCGAAAAAGGACGTTGTTTACTAAATCAAGCCAAATTACCGAGATTGCTATGGGGTGAAGCGATTTTATGTGCAACATACCTCACCAACAGAAGCATCACGAACGCCATTAGAAATAAAACGCCGTATGAAATGTGGTATAAATCAAAACCGGATTTGTCAGGAATAAGAGTCTTTGGTTGCCAAACATTCGTCATGGTCCCGTCACAGAAGCGATCGAAATTCGACAATAAGAGTTACAAATGCATACTGGTCGGTTACGATAAAAATGGTTACAGACTTTACAATCCAGAACAAAACGGTATTGTATACTCACGAGACGTTAAATTTAATGAGCATGTTTTAGGTCTTGAATCACTGGTACTTGAAGAAGAAGTTGTTGAATACCCAGATGTTGAAGTCGTGAAGGACAATTCCACTGTAGTACGTACGCCAACGGCCTCTTCTCGTTACAGACCAATCATTGCTAGTACACCAACAATTACTGATAAACCACTTGAAACAAGTTTCTCACCTAATCGCACATTCCGTAATGAAAGTCAGTTTGAAGAAGTTTTTCGAACACCCAGTGTCCCACCAACTGAAAAACGAACTAGGTTTGGTCGTACTGTGGTGCCCCCAAAACGTTTTGCTGATTATGAGACAGATTATGCATCAACACATTCTGCATATAATTCAGTCTCTGATGTTCCACGAGATTATGATGACGTAGCAGGTAGAGATGATGAAAAATTGTGGTATGACGCTATAAAAGAGGAAATACAGTCGTTAAATGAAAACGAAACCTGGGAAATTGTCAATAACCCCGGTAAAGTAAAACTTATTAGCACAAGATGGATATTTAAACGTAAAACTGGTACAGCAGCAAAATACAAGGCTAGGCTTGTAGCAAAAGGATTCATGCAAAAGGCTGATGTTGATTTTACTGAAACTTATTCCCCCGTTGCCAGACTTCCAACAATACGATTACTTTTGGCTGTTGGAGTGCAACTTGGAATGGAATTTTGTCACATGGACGTAAAAACCGCCTTTTTACATGGAATTATCGATGAAGACATTTACCTTAAACCTCCAAATGGTATAGAAGTTCCATCAAATTGCGTACTCAAGTTGAAAAAGTCTCTGTATGGACTTAAACAGAGCCCAAAATGTTGGAATGATCGTTTTGATAAGTTCATCACATCAATTGGTTTCAAACGTTCAAATGCAGATTATTGCCTTTACGTAAAACTCACCGATCAAATTCGTATCTACATTGTTTTGTATGTCGACGATCTCCTGATGTGCAGTAACAACAATGCAGCTTTACAAACAACGAAATCTCATCTCGCATCAGAATTCCGTATGAAAGACCTTGGTGAAGTTAAATGTTTTATGGGAATTAACTTCAAAATTGACAACGTTAAAGGACATCTCGAAATTGACCAAAGTGATTACATCGACAACATTCTCAACAAATTTGGTATGAAAGATTGTAATGGCATTCAAACTCCAATGGAACCTAACTTAAAACTGTTGAAAAATGATGATGATACAAAAATAACAAAGCATCCTTACCGTGAACTAATTGGTTCAATAATGTATCTTATGTTAGCAAGTCGTCCAGATTTATGCTTTACAATTGGGTACCTGAGTCGGTTCCAGGATAAAGCAACAGATGAACATTGGTCACATCTGAAACGATTGGTAAGATATTTAAAACAAACTAAAAACCTTATTCTCACTTATCACAGAGGAAATGCAACTCCGTTGACTGGATTTGTTGATGCCGACTGGGCCAATGACACTAATGATCGTAAAAGTACCTCTGGATTCGTTTTTCGAGTATTTGGTAACAAAGTGGTATGGTCAAGTAAAAAGCAAGGAATGGTAGCTAAAAGTACTTCAGAAGCAGAGTACATCGCCGCATCAGAAGCGTGTAGTGAAGCTATTTGGTTAGCAAGAATTTTTGATGATCTTGTTATCGATCCTCAAATGCCAATCCCGATCTTTGAAGACAACGCCGGTTGTATATTTATGGCCGAAAATCCTGAAACGAAAAGATCCAAACATATCGACACAAAATACCACTCAATCCGTGAATTGGTCAAAAATCGTAAAATAAAATTGTACAAGGTAGCATCGAGCGAACAAATTGCGGACATCATGACAAAACCGTTAAGCCGAACTTTATTCTGGAAGTTCTTGGAAGAACTGGGTTTGTGTCGTGAGGGGGTGTTGGAATACGAATGACAACAAAACCCATCATCACACGTCAGCTGTTTAGTTTGACATTCAAGACGTCAAATACTCTCTCTTTCTCATAAGATTTCGTAAAGAAAAGACGTGTGTAAATTGTAATAAAAATAAATTAAATATTTCAAATAAAATTATAACTCAAGTAGCCAATAAATATATTGTTTAATATAAAACAAACGTGTTTATCCTGGATAGGGAATAATCATACATCAAATTCACTCTCTAACAGGTTAGTGCTTTATTCATCCGCCTTCCACGCG
>LN483433.1:416620-498293 GCA_900002565.1 Culicoides sonorensis
CGAAAAATTTTGATGTTCGAAAAATTTTGATGTTCTAGAAATTTAATGTTCGAAAAATTTTGATGTTCGAAAAGTCGGTCATTTTGAAATTGACACAGACGGACACCATCACCGCGCACAATATCTGCATTTCAAGAAATGCGCTAAAAAATGTCAAAATATTTTACTTTGCAGAGTGAAATTCTGTTATTTTGAATGATTATATTAGAATAACAATGACATTTCTTTACTTTGCAAAATTTGAAAACTGCAGAACTGTAAAGTACAAGGTTTTGCAAAGTACAGAGGTGCAAAGTAGACAGGGAATACTGTATTTCAAAAAAAAAAAATTGGCCTCTGGAAAAAAGTGACTTCAAAATTAGCGAACCGGTACCTCCGATTTTTACGTGACATCGCTGTCCATAATTGACTATGTAAGTTCATTTCTCAGCTTTTAGTCAAAAAAGTCGAAAAAGAAAAACTAATTAATCATGTTTAAAACATATAAGTTATATTTTTGTCGTGCATCGTTATTTATTTAGTTTTTAATGATAAACTTATTTTTTTTTATTTTAATGTTTTTTTAGAAAATATAAGTTGAATTCCGTTGAGATACATCCAAGTGCGAGCCTCAACTTAAAGATATTTTGGTACCGAAAAGCTCTCGATAAACGAAATCCAAAAATATACTCAGTTGGTCGTTTGTTTTTTTTGCCAATTTTAGCCATAACTTTTTTTTCTCAAGCTACAGAGCACTCTAAGTGCTTGTTTTCTTCGTCTTGAAGGGCTCTACAACTTGTAGAAGAAAATAATTTTTCATTTGGTGAAAAATCGGGAAAATAAATTTTCTTTTAAAATTTTTTAGAATTTTAACAAATATGAACAAATTTTAAAGAATCAACATATAATAAGGGAAAACTCGTCAGTCTGTAAGGTCCGTAAACTTCGGAATTTATAAACTTTGTAAATCAATTTACGGGAACATGACGTGAACGACCTATGTAAAATATTCTTAAAGTTTCCGTAAATAATTTTATCTCATCAAAACATAAGAAAAACTGCCGTCTAAAACTAAAAAACAAGAAGTAATTCAATTATTGGAGGACCTTTTAATTCAGGAAATCTTATTTTTACAAACTTGACGCTCGCTTTCGTCATGGTACTTTCTAATTAAAATGCATGATACTTATTTGAAAAACCTTGTTAAATTAACAAAATATAAAATCTTACCTGCACTTGTGACATTTTATTGCAAAATAAAGCACAAGGATTTAATTTATCGCCTTGAATTTGTTTAAATAACTCAAAAAATGAATAAAAACGTGTTGTTTTGCAAAAAAACCGTTTATTTACGGATTATTTACATACTTTACTGATCAAATTTGATCTGTAAAGTTCGTAAATATTTCTCCATACAAAATTATTACGGACTTTACGAAGTATGCAGATTTTAACTGTTTTTACGGATTTACGGATAGTTTACGGACATTTACAGACTGACGAGTTTTCTCTTAATGTAATAAAATAAGTTAAATTTGGTCATAAAACTATTGAAAAATGCAAAAAAAGAATTTTTTTTGGCAATGGAGGTCAACCCATTAAATATTTCTGTCAGAATCATAACCATTTGAAAGCTTGTTAAATATTGAACAGCTTTTTCATATATCCATTTTTTTGCATAAAAATGTATGCAGGCTTAGAAATTTTTTTCCAGGAAATAGTTTTTGTCTGTTTACAAAATATTTAGTCGAAAACAGCTTTTTTTAATTTCCCAAAATTATGAAAAACATAATTACGTCACTTTGGAAACAAACCATTCATAGGCCGAGAACAATCGTTTAATCGGTAAATTTTTTTTCGAAAATTTTAGTGGGGTTGTATATTTTCACTGAAAATAATAAACCTATCATTTTTTATTCGAAGAAGATTCTGTTGAATACTCTGATAGTTTTTTCTTTCTCAGTGTCTTACCGGGCAAACAACTTTTTGAAAACGGTATTAAATGATCATATTTGGAAAATTTGAAGAAAATATTTTGGGACTTCTAGGAGAAATCGGACTTCAAAGTTACTGGTCGAAAATCAATCAGGGGCGGTTAATGGATCACTCATTAATATTTTTATTGGATTTTAATACTTTTACTTAAATTTGATAGATGGGAAAAAGGAGAATTTAGGATTTTTTAAGAGTATGCAAATGTCATTTTTGTAGAATTTGCAAAGTTATAGAAATAATTAAATTTTTTTTATTAAATATATAGTCAATTTTTTCGGCAAATTATTAACTGGAATTAGGGGATTAACTAGAAAAGTAGAAAAGGCTTTATTCGACTTTAAAAGATGTATTTATATAGAGTGTAAAAAAAATAAAAATTTGACTTTTCCGTTTTTGCTAAAATCAACCAATTTTATTGATTGATTTTTTGATTGAATTTACTGGAAAAAAGATGTGGAATTCACAGTAATTTCTTTTACAGGGTGCATGATCACCCGGTAAAGCATGATTATAAATAATAAACTTATTAGGTTAATTTAATTGATAACTGAATCAGTAAAAAACTAATATTACTTTTTTAATTCGTTTGCCTTTATTGTTCTTAATATAATTTCAGATCTTGATTTTGTGAAAAATAAAATTTTTTGACATGTGCAATAATATTATATAAAATCTTAAGCACTATTTCTTATAATAATAATAAAAAAGAATTAACAATTTGAAATCTTTAACTTGGCACATTAATTGTTTTTCTTTACTCTTATTTTACTTGACAAGCTTAAAATAATATCATAATTAAAAATGATTCATGGATTTCATTAAAAACTTTTTAAGAATTCTTACATTCCTGAATTTTAAATGTATCATAATCTAAATAGATTTCTTTTTTACTACTAACTTTTATTTAGAATTTAACCTTTATGGAATGATGTTCTAGGGACGAGTTACTTGCTATCGTTACCTTAAGAACACCTATCGTTCATGTTATTATGTGGAATATCTCAGTTTTTTTTGTAAATTTAATTTTCCTGTACTTTTAAATTCAATCAATTCCTCAATGATAAAATATACGATAGGGGGTTACGAAAGGTAAATGGCTCCCCAACCCTTTATAGAATGTGCTATATTTCAAATTAAGAAGATTCAATACGTTTTGCAAGCTCAATTAGCACATCGCGATAAATTACTGGATCCAAATTTCTGCCAAGCATATATAATATCCACCAATCGCCAATGTCAGTCTTACGTGTAACTGCAGAAGCAACTTCTCTTGGAACCATTCCTTTAAAAAAGAGTCATAAAATTTTATGAACCAGTTTGAAAAAAAAAATATTACTGTTTCTGGCGTTTAATAAATGGGGCCTTACAGATGGCATACACACAATAACTATCCTGCGATATAAAATAAGAATTATATCTAAAATATTACTTAATGAAAGTTTAAATTTGTTTACCTGTATATAACTAATCCAACCAACATTGTAGATAAAATAATGTACCAGAACCAAATAAATATATAAGTTTTTTCGTTGACAATATTAAGTGGCAAAATACATAAGGAATCATGTTTTTGTATTGAGCCAGAAGCACCATATTTGTGAAAAATACATTTTGTAACTCTAGAAATAAATTAAAAATTCTTGTCTTTAAATTCTGTGACTTAAAATAATTATTTTAATTTCTTAACTATATACCTGGGAAATACGTATACCATAGGGTCAACGCGTTGTTCTTGTGGGAGATCTGAATAATTCATCACTCGCCATCCATATGATAAAAATTCGCCATCGAAAAATTGATTCATTAAATACAATTGAATAACTATATTAATTAAACATAATGCTTCGCATATAAAATAACGAACCATGTACAATTTGTGCCTCTAAAATGTATATTGAAATAAGTAAAAAAATATTTAATCAATTCAATAAATTTAACCTTTAGATGTTTCAAAAGGTACTCTATTAACACTTGTTTTTTTGCACATTTTTCTTCTTCTGAACATATTCCAAGCTTTAAACCCATAACAATTGTGCGCATTAAGCCTCCCTCAAATGCATCCCACAAAAACTTAGGTGTATAACAAGCGACGGCCTTTGAAGAAAAATGGTGAAAATGTTAAAAAATTGAATCATGAGTTTTGGCTTTAGAAATTTTTATTTTCAGATATTTTAGCCTTTTATTTAACTTTTTCATTTAGATGTATTATAAATAAGATAGATGTATTGTAAATCGGTCTTATTTATGAACCATGTAGTTCATTTGAAAATATTCAACTATGATAAATTTATCAAATATATTTTCAATTATTCAATTAAGAGAGCACATGATTCTAAATTGGAAAGAATTAAAGTTCAAAATAATACAGATAAAAAACGTGAATTGAAAAGCTTTCAACCTTTAAGCACACTTACTTGAAAAAACAATACAAAACAGACCCACTGATAATAGGTGTAGTATTTTTTGGCGTTTTCATCATTAAAATCATTTGAAACACCGGGATGTGCAATTTCCAAACCAACCTAATTATTAAAAAAAGTTTTTAATGTCAAACTTATCAGAACCGAAAACTTACTTGTCGACGAAAAGCATCAGGCATCGTAAAAGTTGACGATATCCAACAAAAAGTACTAATAAAATTAGTTAAATGAATAATAAAAGAATCTAAGTTATGTCTAGAACTTACTTTACGACATGAGTTGGTATTCCATTTACTATAATTTTAATGCTTTATTATTTGAAGTAAGCTAACAAACAAGGTTAAATTATACGAACCTATGCATGAAATAGGATTTCCAACATATTGGGTTGCTGTAATGATTAAACTGCATGTAAGAAGCAATACTGTTGTAAATACGTTATGTAATCTAAAAACTGCATTATCAGTTTGTATGTCTTGAAACTTAAAGTATTCTTTCAATCCACCTAGGAGCTTATACATATTTTAACGTTCAAATTTATGTTTTCTGAAGAAAATAAGTAATTATAAGCAACATTTTATTATATTATTTATGGTTTTATTAACTTTATTTAAACAAAAATAATATAAACTTACTTTGTGCAATATGAAACATTAAGCAGAATTTATTTCTTTCAATAATTTTATGATCTGAGATTATAAACAACTTTAAGTCATCTACCTTTTCTGTTTTTTTTTATTATTTCTTTAACTCAAAAAAGTAGTTTTACACTTCAGAAGTTTAAACTGGTCATTTTCCTCAGACTTGTTATTAATATTTTTTAATCATTTGTAAAAAAATAAATATTATTTAAAAACCAAAATCAAAAAAAAAAATAAAATGCTTCGATACTGTGCTTTTACGTTTTCAAATGAAACTAATACGATTCTATATACAATATAAAGTATCCCCTCAATTTCAATCATAAACTGTGTATTACAGTACTATAGACGTACTTAAAACTTCATTTATACAAGAGATGTACGTGAACTGTTGCACGTGTTTTTACAAGTTTGAAACATAAAATATAATAGGTTTTTAAAATAAAAGAACAATTGGTTAACAATATTTAAATAATAACGTTAAAAGAAGGTACCTGTTTGGGTATCACTATATTTTTTTTCGGGACACGATTGATTTTAAAAAATATTTTAATCTAAAGAGCAGATCTTTCTTGTATTTTCTTGTTATACATTCTTAATTTGAGGAATTCATACAATATATTCACGAGTGAATAAATGAACTTAAACTCAAAAATGATATTGCAATAATATATATTTTTAAGCCCAAAAAATTTTTAATTTTAAAGAAATCGGTTACTGTTAAAACCAGAATGCCATTTGTAAGAAAGTAAAATGCTTGATTGCATACTCTTTTGCCTGAGTTATGAGCTAAATAATAATGTTAAAATCAATTTTCAAAAGTTCATTAACCTTGAAAACTGGTTTCACGAAAAGTACAAAACGAAATTTAAAAATGCTTTGCCATTAAAACATACCTTCATTAAAAAAGTCATATGATCTTATTCATGACTAAGAAAAAAATCTTATACTTATCAATTTTTTGACCTTCCTATTAATTAAATATAATTATGTTTTATAAAACTAAGACACAAATCGTAAACAGATAAACCTTTCAAGTCTAAAAAATATATGTAGGTACCAGATCATTTAGAATTACTGTGATTTTGTTTTAAGAATTAAATATTCTTTCTGATAGAAGAACAAAACTGAAATAAAATATAACTTAAAATCGAATGAAAAAAGGACATTCGATTTTCTTTTGAATTGAAAACAAAAAGATATGTTTTCTTACTATAAATAAAAAAATACTTAGGTAATACTTACAAAGTTTGGCTATTAATAAAATTTTCTATAGCTAAAACGCATATGTGGCATTCAATATATCAGAGTCAATTGTCTTTAATACTCAATTTTACTTATATTTTATTTTTCATATGAAAGATATAAGACATAAGAATATGGAATGTATAAGATATTACTATAATTTTAATTTATTATTACCAAAATGGTTAATATATTTGTGATATTTTCTAGGACAGATTTTAGTGTTCATTTTTTACTGTGTTAGATTTTATTGTATAGAGGCGACAAGTTTATAATTTTTTCATTCAATTATTAGTGTTCATGTAAACAAATACAATGAATAAATTGTTCTGTTCTGTGTTTCATTAATAAATTCCAGTTTTTTTATTGAATACATACATTCATCATTTGAGATGTATAGTTTGTTAGTGTTAGTATATATTCGAATGTTTACTTGTTTATCATATGCCAATTAGCTAAATTTTATGATTATCCATGCATTTTTGTTTTTGAAATTATAAACATAAAAAAATATATATTTATTTTTAAATTATTGTAAAACTTAACCAGAATTCAAAACAGGATAATATTAAATTTAGAAAACATGCAGTATTTGTGAACAGTTTATATAATAAAATTTTACAAATACATTTATAAAAAAAACTCATACAGACCTATTTGAACGTGAATGAATTAATACTATTCATTTATTTCACCATTTTGTGTTTTTTAGTTTCAATTGATTCTTTCTCGAGGAGACTTCGGTCATTTGAACATTAAATTGCTTTGTGTCATAGTAAAGTACTTTTTATTTTATTTTTAAATATAGTAAATAATTTTGAAACTGTTTTTTTAATTGTTTAGGTGACATAATTAAATATGTTTGATGTATTTGGGTCCGTTAAGGGCCTATTAAAGCTTGATCAAGTATGCATCGACAACAATATATTTCGTTTGCATTACAAAGCAACAGTCATCATTCTCATAGCATTTTCGTTGTTAGTGACATCTAGACAATACATCGGAGATCCGATTGGTATGAATCAATGCATTTTTTGACGATGCGATTGTTTTTGCATGTTCAACATAATGTAATCTGTATAATGTATTCTTAATTCTTGATTATCAATTAAATATTATAATCATGATTTATTTCTTTATATATACATACATTTGTAATATGATATGCAGTTTTATATTCGCACAACATGCAAACAAGTAGTACCACTACAGAGTGAATTATTAAATGGTCTATTTTTTTGTTTCAGATTGTATTGTTGATGAAATACCTTTGAATGTAATGGTATGTAAAATTTTTCTATAAATCTTATTTTTGAGCTACCTAAAAGTAAAAAAAAATCTTTGAAACATTCTTTAATTTATCCCTTAGCCCTTGACAATAAAATTATAGCGTGCTACTTGAAACAAAATGTAAAACAGAAAAAAATATATAGATTAATATTTCTCTTGGAGAGAATAATTAATATTTTATATTTAAGTTATAATTTAAAAAGTAAAAAAGACTTTTGAACAGTAGCTTATTTTTTTTAAAACTTAAGTAATAAGATTAAATTAAAAATTACTGTCCAAGTTTATTTGAAGTTTTGTTTCCTAAAAAAATGTTCTTTACAGGATACATATTGTTGGATTTACTCAACATTTACAATTCCAAACCGTCTAACCGGTGTTGCTGGAAAAGATATAGTACAACCTGGAGTTTCAAGCCACGTTGACGGCGAAGATGAAGTAAAATACCATAAATATTATCAATGGGTTTGCTTCGTTCTGTTCTTCCAAGCTATATTATTCTATATTCCACGGTATTTATGGAAAACGTGGGAAGGAGGAAGAATCAAGATGCTTGTATTAGATTTGAACTGTCCCGTTGTGAATGAAGAATGCAAAGATGAACGCAAGAAGATACTAGTAGACTACTTTGTTGACAACTTGAATCGTCACAACTTTTATGCTTTTCGATTCTTCATTTGTGAGGCATTGAATTTCATCAATGTGGTTGGGCAAATATATTTCATGGACTTTTTTTTGGATGGAGAATTTTCAACTTATGGCAGTGATGTTGTCAAATTTACTGAAATGGAGCCTGAAGAACGGGCCGATCCTATGGCTAGAGTAAGATTCTGTTTTTGTTTAAGTCTTTTTTTATTTCATTTAATTATTATATTTTTTGAAGGTGTTTCCTAAAGTTACTAAATGTACTTTCCATAAGTACGGTCCATCAGGGAGCGTGCAGAAATTTGATGGATTGTGCGTGTTGCCATTGAATATTGTAAACGAAAAAATTTATGTCTTTTTATGGTTCTGGTTTATCAGTTTATCAATTGTCAGCGGAGTTTCTTTGGCTTATCGTGCTGCCGTTGTTATATGGCCGAAAGTTAGATTGTATTTATTACGTGCTCGTTCTCGTTTATCAAGCCACAATGATGTCGAAAACATTTCTGAAAAATGCCAAATTGGTGACTGGTTTGTATTATATCAGTTGGGTAAAAATATAGATCCTTTAATTTACAAAGAAATTATTGGAGATTTATCTGCTAAACTTGATGGAAAAGAAGTAGTGTAAACTTTCTTGATTATTAACGAATGTATTACTAAGTGTAATCATCTGTCCTGATATTTATTATCAGTGTATTTGCATTTGCAGTTTAATTAAGTATTATCTTTAAGCTGATTTATTTTTTCACAATATTTATATCAAAAATATCATTATTCCATAGTAAGAAAACATTTTAATATTTTTATGTAATGGACAATCACTTTACGAACATTCCAATCAATTTTTGGTATAAACAAAAAAGACATTTTTAACTTAAAATAAAACGAAATTTAGAATTAAAATTAAAGATAATTACCTAAATGACATATCAGGCAAATCTTAAATTTTAATGGAATTTATAAGAAATATATTTCAATAAAATATGATTCACTATCTATTTTTATACAAATAAAATTATAGTGTTACATTCTATCTACAACTAAGTGCGATTATAAATATTAAGAATAATAAAACTTTAGAAAAACTTTATTTTTTTCTTTTTTTAAATGTTAAATACAAGTTTAGTTTAAGTTTAACGAGCATATACTGAACATATATTTTTATTTCATTTTCTATGTAAAACTAAATTTTCATGTGAAATTTGCAAGTATCAAAATAATTTTTTGCTTATTGACTTTGGAAGTTACGAATGACGAATGCAAAATCTCAGATTAGAGTGGTTTCTTTTTATAACAGAAAGTACGATATTTATTAAAAAAAAAGTTATGTTTTCTAAATATCTTTGCTAGTCATCCAGAAGTTCAGAGGGTGGGGTATACGAATGAATCATTAAGATTAATTCAGTGCCACTTCTAATATATCGTTCTTTGAAGTTCTAATTTAACTTATTCCTAAAGTATTTGGACTATGGCAAACATTTATGTTCCTCTCATCATGCATTTCATATTTAGAATTTTATTTCGTTCTATCCGGGCAGTTTTTTATTTTATAACTTTTCTTGATTGGCATTATTAATTTATTTTCAACTATAGAATTATAATTACAAGTTTTATAAAAAAATATTACATATTATCTATATTTATTGATCTATATTATTACTTCGATACGTTAAAGCACTCTGATAATTATGTAAATTAGAAGCACAATAAGCTGATGAAAAATATGCACATGTAGATGAGGCATCTTGTTGATATGTGTCAAAATTGTTTCCAAAAGAAAATGTCGAATTCCTTATCTGAGAACCTAGCATCGAAAAGTTTGGGAAATGAACAGTAGGATAAGAATTTGAAAATTCAATTTGATTAGAGCGACCTAGAAAGTTACTACTTTTGACAGATGTAAAAGTTGGAGTCAAGCTTGAAGAACTGGTAGATTTATTTAATGTTCTTTCATTACGTCGAAATTTTGCTCTTCGATTTTGAAACCATACCTTAAAACAATATTTTTACTACTTTCTTTCAAATGATATAATTATAATTCACCTGAACCCTGGCCTCACTTAAACCCACTTTGGATGCTAATTCTTCTCGAACGAAAGCATCTGGATAATGAGTCTTTTCAAAAACTTTTTCTAAAGCACTCAGTTGCCCTAAAATATAAAATAAAAGTAAAATCAGAAAAATATTAAATATTAGTGTAGTTACTACCACTTGTAAATGTAGTACGATTTCGGCGTTGCTTTTTATGCTGATCATCGCTCCTGATAGTTAAATCAGAACTGTGAAACGATTCTGTAATTAACGAAATATTATTAAATTAATTCTCTACCACAAAGTCAAATATCTAATGAAACTCCGTTTGCTTCTGAAGTTTTCCAACTTCAAAAATTTCAAGTTCTCCAAAAGTGAATTTAAAAACGTAAAACAAGTGAAAAAAATTACAATCTGGAACTTGTATAATTTTTGTTCTGAATAATCTATCTATTTATAACAAGCTTTCTTAATAACAACTATTCTTATGCTGTTATAAAAAAAAATTCTCTCTGCTTTTCACAGTTTTACAGAGAAGTAGAGAGAAAAACGAGAGCGATAAAAAATTCATTTCAAGTTGATAAAAAATCGCCTAAATCCTTTGCTTACATACAGTCAAAGTGTCTTTTAAACACGGAGCAAAGAGAGGATTTGAAAAAGGTAGTTAGAACGGATTCATTTAAAAAAAAAAACAGAATAAAAGTTTTAAATTAAGAGAGAGACAGAGAGAAACGTATATAGAACATGAAAAACATATTATATTTTAGATTTGACTAAAACATTTGATTTAATGGATCATGAAGTATTATTAAAAAAAATAGATTTTTATGAAGTGAGAAAGAGCAAATGTTAAATAATTAAATCTCAAACAGTTTACTGTGTTTTTCTTATTTACTACATAACAAAAATGATAAAATTTTTCATATTCAAAAAAAAATTCAAAACACTAGTCCTAAATCCAAGTCCTAAAAATCCTATAAAAATCCCTTTTTCAAAATTCCTCAACAAATTAGTTCAAGAATCGGGCCTTCTCACCTTAAAAAACCTAAAAATGATTTTTTATCTCCATTATTTCATAATTCTTGCATTGAAGGGTTAAAATTAAAAATCAAGAAAACCCAGCTTATTATATTCCGATTCCACATGAGATTTTTAAACCATAATTTTTAAGATGGGAGATTCCTTTCTTTATCCTAGTGATAATGTTAAATATTTAGGGATTGTTCTTGACTGTATTTTGAAATGGAAATGTCATGTTGAGTTGTTTTGCTCGAAAATTGCTCCAGTTCTTGGTATGCTATTTAGATTGAAACAGAAATTAAGCGTGCTTGCCTTGTATTACGGGTTAGTTCATTCACATTTATCGCCATGTGTCCAATATGGGCTTCTGATTATAAGGCTAACTACAACCCTTTGAATGCCCTTCAAAGAAAGGCGATCAAAATTATTTTCAAACTTGATCGATTACACCCTACATCTGATTTTAAATGTGTCATATCCTATTAAATCAATATCTTATTTATTTGAATACACCACTATTATGTTCGTTTATAAGAATTTACATGATTATATTCACTCAAATTTACAATTTAATTTGATAGAACACGGATATCAAACACGTCAAAGTTTCTTAACAGCCAAAAATGTCAATACTAATGATGTGAGACACCAAGGTGTAAATTTATACAATAATCTACCAGTTGAAGTAAAAAGTTTCCCTAATACTGGGATATTTAAATTTTTATTTAAGTCTTTTTGAATCAAAGGTTTTGAACAGTATCTTAATTTTCTTTTCTATCCGTACGCATGTAAAGTGTCATTTTTCTTTATTTGACGTTAAATTCGGTGAACGGCATGACAGCTAGTCTGGTTAAAAGAGGCGCATGATATCTATACTAAGTATAACCTTATTCTGTTTTGTGAGCTAATATGCAGTGATGTCCTGCATAGGGTTCGCGAGAACTCCATGTTAAATTTTTTACGAAAATCTTTGTGTAATTGTTTGAATCAAAGCCTATTTTTATCCATATTATTCGAATATTTCATTTCTTGTTTAAATTTTCAGAAGGCTTATTAAATTTTTTAAAATTTATATTTCAACCCCCCTTTTATATAAAACGATAATCTAATATAAAAACGAAACAAAATTTTATTGGAAATAGCCAAATAGAAAATTTAGGGGAAATAGTGAAAATTTTGAAATTTAACGTAAAATAGTAAAAAAGTTTATTAGAAATTCGAATGGCCTTGTTATGATGTTTATTTGTTTTTATCTTGAAATATAACTTGCATCAAAATATACAACTTTTTTAACTAATATTTTTGCTAAACGTCCAAAAACTGGACATTCAAACTATGAATTTAGTTCTGTTATCGCTGAATTTCAATATATTCTGCAGAGTGCAAGGGGTTCGGTCTAATGAATATCATTTTAGTTCGTGATGCTTTATTTTCATATTTTTTTGCATATATACAGGGTGTTTTAAAACCCAATTTTGCTCTTTATTACACTTTTTTGCTCCTGATTTTTGCTCTTTTTTACTCTTTTTAACATTTTCTTACACCTAAGCCCTCTTTTATACACTTTTATGCTCTTTAATGCACTTTTATGCTCCTTTAAGGTTAGCTAATAAAATATCATAAAAGTGCAAGAAAATAAAATTCGCAAGAGCATAAAAGAGCATGAAAGTGCATGAAAGTGTATAAAAGGGCATAAAAGTGTATAAAAGAGGACTTGGGTGTAAGAAAATGTAAAAAAGGGTAAAGAAGAGCAAAAATCAGGAGCAACAAAGTGTAGAAAAGTGTATTAAAGAGTTTTAAAAACACCCTGTGTTTAATTCTTTTTGCATTAATCATCAAATGTCTTACTTTTAGTTTTATTTCTTTAGTTCTTTTGTTGCATTACGAGCTTTACAAGACTTCGGCATGCTTGGGTGAAATCAAAATTTGTCAATGAAATATTTTCAAAATAATTTCTTTAAAGATCATTTAAAGTTTTTTGGATGCATGTTTTTTTTATATTTCTAATACATCTGTAGCTTTACATAATATACAAAGATTTTGTTATTGATAAAAATTTGAGACAGACTTTTACTCAACAAAGATATATTGAATCCAAGACTCAGCCCAAAAATCCAGAACAAATGTTTCATTAGTAATGGACTGTACTAGTTTTACTCATACGATAGAACCCCATTTTTCATCTAATTAAAACAGCTCCAATAAATGATTTAAGTTTGGTATATTTTCATGATTAAATGTGTTTCAATAGCTATGAATACTATAAAACAACCGTCTTTATATTTACAACAGTATCAAATAACAAACACACATGCTTAATTTTGTGAAATACTTACCATAAAATTCTTTAAAAAATCTGATTTAAAATACTGATCTTTATTCTAACTTTTAATAACATAATGCAATTTCATTCAAATATTATAAAGTTATGTTAAGATAGACTACTATATACAGGGCAAAAAACTTCAACGGTATTTCCAATGTTCTTGAATTATTTTTCTCACTTGTTTGAACTTTGTTACAATAAAGTGCGAGACAAATTTACACGTGTACTGTAATATTTTATCAAAAATATGCGTTTTTTAATAAAATGTTTCAATTAAATAAAAATGATTCAATAAAATGAAGAAAAAAATATTGTTAGTGTTCCACTGGGTTCAATACTCCGGGTTGACTAGAATTCTTTTAAAATTCTTATTTAGAATTCTTTAATTCATAAAATAAATAAGTTGGCTTCTAAGGTCAAGAAACAATTTAAAAGAAATAATTCTCAAGACAATTTATTCAGTAAGCAGAATTTTTATCGAATGTTGACTGAGGTTGTTCCAATTTTTTTATTTGTTTCTCGTCGGAGTCGGCTATATTAAGGAGGGATGAATAATAGTAATATAACATTTTTTTAATCGTCTCTTTCATAGGAATAGATCCAGCTGGAATTTTTGATTGAATTTTATATTTATCAGTAGATTTTGACCCGAAAATGAATGATTAATCAAGAAAAAAAAGTAAAAACCTGAAAAATATATATTAAAAATGAATTTATAATCAATGTTTCACCGAAGGGACACTGGAAAAGAAAGGGTTAAAAAAATATGCATCCAAGAATGATTTTTCTTAAGTCTGTTCCCGATAAAGCGGTTCACACTAATGTACATTGTTTTGTCAAAAAATGTTAACTAATTAAAATAACACGCAAATAAAACGAAAAGACAAACCTCGCTTGTTCTTAGTTTGTTTTATTGAATTTGAGTTACCATTGTTTTATCATCTCCAAATGGTCAGAAATTATCATATGTTTTATGTTTCTATAATATTTTCGCTATGTTTTCACATCACATCATGTCTCTTAACGGAATGTGCTTTATGTATTGCTTGATTTTAAGTCTTAGGAATCTTAATCAACATTCAAAAATAACAAATAATACTCACTTAAAAATTAGATTTTTTGCACGCGAAATGAAATTCCTTTACATGGGGCTATATAAAAAAATGAGTTCGGCGTTTACCGTTTGTCCCGAAGTAGACGTATAAAATTTCATTCAAAAATATTTGCCATTCCGAATGCTTTATTTGTGTAAATAGGTCTTAAAATCTTCATCGGGACAAACGGGAAATTATTTTTTTCGCTTGTTTTATGTTCTTGAGTTCACTTTTTGAAAACTTGTATTTTGAGTTGATAAACTTTAGATAAAAGAGAATTTCATAAGATTTTGGACATTTACATTTTACGTTTTTTTTATTGTTTTCACGTGAAAAATATTTTAAATATTTATTGACAAATTGAAATTGGGTAAGAAAATTATCTTTTTATCAAAAACTATATGTAGATAAACAAAAATAAAACTTTCAAAGCATAATACTATTTTTTAGTTTTCTCCTCAAATTTAAAAGAAAATTTGAATATTTTGTAAAATTTTATACAAGGAATAGATATTCCTACTACTTTATTTTTAGTAGAGTAATTTTAACTCTCAAATTATCATACACTTATACAACATTGGACACCCTTGTACAACTTTATAAATTAAAGAAAATTAAATTTGTATAATGATGCATGTACTTTATGTCTATTTAAATATGTGACACACCATACTAATAAATAACAAAAAAAAATCCTTGATTCACTTGTTGACGCGTGAAGCACATGTGTAAAATAAAAATAATGGTTATCTAAAATAAAAATTTAATGATATGCAACTGTTTAACTCAATGTAAAAACAATATATTGTAAAGATGAAAGGATGTAGTCAAAAATAATTTGACTTTATATTTCCTATTATGATGACAAACATGTTAAATTTACTTAAATATTTGGTTTATTTTATTTATTTTTTTTAAAACACCTTCATAAAAAATCAAAAGCATGCATTAAAGCAGCAGTACAAATGGCTGTATAAACATCTAAATACTTAAAATGGAATTGTTTTTCATAAATTCATCCATCCGTCCTTTTATGAGCAATGGGAACTCATATAAAACTATATCACCTGTGTATGGATCAAAATAATTAATTTTTGTGGAAAACCACATAATAAATAATATATTATTATTATTACTAATTTATCAACATATTATCAAAAGTAACACATCAAATTAAATCAGTCTTTTTTAAAAAGAAACATAAATCAAAGTAAGAACCTTAAGAATAACGGGCCTTTTCAAAGCCTTGAAGAAAAGTCGAATATTTCAATCTTTATAAAATTACTGATCGCAAACGTATGCTGTTTACCTTGTATTTCGCACCAAATTTCTTTATTAACAAAGGGTTATTAAGAGCTAATTAAATAGCTGCATTATTAATTTTTTGATTCTTAAACGCAAGCGTATCACCTACAATACGCTTTGCAAAAGAGGGTAGAGATGATTATGAAAAAACAGTTTATTATGTAATTCAAACTTATATGATGCATTCTTTATGAAAAAAAACAATAATAGCCAGATACATTTTTTTCGCGTTTTATGGGTTTAATTCGCTTGACCATTCATCAAAACTAAAAAAAAAATATTTTGTTTTAATCCTTTTTTTCATTGTCAACATAATTTTTGCAGAATAAACTTTTGAAAAACATACAATTTAAAACTGCAAATATGTCTTGGTTTTGTATGAAATAAGAATAATGTTTGTTCTTAAAAGTTGTAGAGAATCGTTTGGTTAACAAAGTTTTTATGTACCATTTTTCATGTTTTCATACAAAAAAATCGATTTTTCGTCAAAATACTTCGAAAACAACAAATAAACAAAAAATTATGTTAAAAGTTTTTTTCTAATAAAATCGTCTGTTTTCGATCTGGAAAGCATGTCCATTTGAGAATTATACCTAACTGTTCGCAAGGGTCTGCCGGTGCTCTTATAAAAAAGTGGTGCATTGCGTCGCCTGACGTACCAATTCAACAATAAACTGTGATAACAAATAAGTTTATATTATCTCAAATTCATATAAAAGTTGTTATTAAGTGAGTGAAGCTTCAATAAAAGAAAGAAATATAAATATTATCTCCTCAATAATTCACGGGCATAAAAACGAGGATTATGAAAAATAAGAAATTGTGATATATCGAAATTAGTTTGAAATAAATTAATTAAAAGACAAAAATTTTGAACTTTTACAGAACTATTACTGTTTTTTTTCTTGCATCTTGTAATAATAAAAAAGGTCAATAGAGAATATACAAAAACGTAAAGGTAAATTTCACGAATTTATACTGTTTTCACAATCAATATTACCCATGTATCCCAGATCGTGAGTGAGAACACTTCTAATAACTTTCTCTTATTAACCAACGGTTATTTTTTGTAGGTCTTTGACAGGGTAGTTTTCTTCAATTCCAAGAATTTTTTCTTTGTTTTTGAAAAATTATGGAACCTTATGGTTCTTCTTGTGAAAAAATAGGGCTACCACAAATGATTCTAACCGCTCGTTCAAAATTTCATTTTCATCAGCCGTTAAATTTTTAATCGAAAACAACAATCTCATCT
The DNA here is from genome assembly GCA_900002565.1 of Culicoides sonorensis. Classification (NCBI taxonomy): domain Eukaryota; kingdom Metazoa; phylum Arthropoda; class Insecta; order Diptera; family Ceratopogonidae; genus Culicoides; species Culicoides sonorensis. The sequence goes on from LN483433.1 coordinate 433,861, forward strand.
TGAAGCATTCCCCTTTGTGCAAATAATTTTTAATGCAAAAAAATTAACTTTTACAAATCACTTGATTTTAGAAGTATCTATAAAAATATATTTCCATCATGGATGTCAGTAAAAATCAGGGGGGTCGGAACTTTATACCAAAAACTGACTTTCCTTGGGCTTAACTTTTAATTGTAAATTTTATATGTTTTTATTTTTAAATGAATTCAATCAATTGTCAAACAGCTCTCAACTTTTACATGCTTAGCCGTAAGGTTTTTTGCGTGAAAATAGATATTTGTCAGCTCGTAATAAGTATTTTCTTTCGTTTATATTTAAATAATATGAATTAAAAAAAAATTGTGCACAAGAAATTAACTCGACAAACACCGATCTATCAAAAAATGTCAAATATGAAAGGTTGTTACAATTTTCATAAATTTGAATTACTGCAGTTGTGAATTGATGTGTTATATTAGAAGGAATAGTGTATTAAATTTAATTCAATAATTTTGACTCTGAAATATTTTCAACGCATTCCCCCTTGTTTTGAAAATAATGCAAGCAGTGATTCTATCTAGGGGGTTTCCAGAAACCCCTTGTTAAATATTATGACTTTCATTATCATTTATTGTTGAATAACTTAATTCAATTTTTATTTAATTTTCATTGTTTTTATTGTTTTATTTATTTACTTTGCAAATTAAAAAAGTTTGAGCCTTTCGAATATGTTTACGGTTTGTTTCATTAGAAGCATCGTTCAGCTTACTCACAAATTCGAAGTAACACAATAAATTAGACAGTGAAAAAAACATGCTATGGAAATTCATTTAAATTTAATTAAAATAGTTTTCAGTTTTACCTAAGCTACGTTTTTTTTTATAGGTTATTAATGGTGCTCTTGACCTTTACTTCATAAATTTTGTAATATAAAGATATAACTAATGCACGCTCATAAAATATCAATGAACATTTTAAATAAAGGATTTTTTATCGAAATTCCGACGAAAACTAGCTGAACAACCTCCTTTGCGGCATGCGGGAGAAATAGTGGACATGATTTCAGCTGTATTATATTAAGAAAGGACTTTATGTGCTCTGTAGCTTAAGAAACTAAAAAGTTATCTTGTTATGTTATGATAGCTGGCTAGCCAAGAATTGAATGTAGATTTCCTCTGTTATCTTGCAATTTTAGATTCGTAGATTTTTGGGGTTTTTGTTATCAAAAGATTTATGGCTTGAAAATATCTTTAAGATTGAAAGGCAAAATTGTGTGGAATTTACAGAATTTAAGACAGGAAATCTAAAATTTTTTCCGGAAACCCCTTGTTAAAAAATTTAGATAGAATCACTGAATGCAAATTTTCTGTTCATTACGTCCATCTGTCTGTCTTTTTCGTAATTTCTCCCTGCCAATCATTACGGCCCTTCCGACAAATTGGACTGTTTTATTTTACCAACCGACGTGCACATTTGACGACATTATAGACGTTCTGCAAGAAGCACAAAGTACGGCGTCGATAAAAAAACAGCTTACGTTCATTGTTGAATTTTGAGCCGCTTAACCAATTCAAATTTTTAATAAAAATGATGATTGCGATCAAATTTTTTTTTTCTGGAATGTTTATGGATTTTTTGTAATTTAATTTTTATTTAGTTCTTTTTTTTTATTTTATTTTTCTAAATAAGAAAAATTAATTTGATTTAATTTAGAACTGAAAAGAAAATTTTCAAAGCTTCTTACAATTTACATACCTTTTGGGCTTTGGTATGTTAAAACACAATGTTTTGTTTTTATTTTTATTAAATTATCTGGTTGTTTGTCAAACCACGTATCACCATTGTAGGACTCACTTTTGTTTGAAAATTGCATATTTGTATCATATCATCTTCAATATGTTTTATTAAAATAAATATAAAATTCAAATGATGAACAATAAAATTAATACTATTCAGATAAAAGTTTTTGTAATAACTAATTAATTTTAATTAATAAATGAAATATATTTAGACCTGAATATTTTGATCTGTACAGTAAAAAAATGTAGTGTAACTTTCAAATATAATTTTAATATTTTAGATTAAGAGGAACTGAAAAGTATATTTTTACATTTCTGATCAAACATAGTTTCGACAATTTTTATATGAAACCAAATTTTAACAATTGTTGATTGGTGGAATAAAATAAAATCATGTGGGAGGGGCTTCACTTTAAAAAGAAAAACATTCAATTCTCTTTGTTTTAATTTTAAATATCTTTTTAAAAGTGTTGGTTTGTTCAATTATTTTTTAAGTGAAAAATAGATGAAAAATTTTTGCTTTCTTCCTTTAAAAACACTTGGAAATTCATCTTTATATTTTGAATAATATGAAAGTTTATTCACAATAATTAGCTGTTCAAGAAACGTGACATAAATATAGTGCCATTGGAAGACTTGAGTATCATTTAAAGAACTAAATAGTTTTTGAATCCAATAAATTATGATGAAAAACAAAATAAAAATAAAATAAAAACAAATTTAATCAACCTTTATTTTTTATCCTTATCAAAATTTATCATAAAAGGAAGTATTGATTCTCAGAGTGAAAAAAACAAGTTGGGATATAAAAGGAATGAGAAAGTGTTCAAAAATAAAAGAGAGATTTTCTAGTTTTGTATTCTTGTTTTTTTGCTCTACTGAAATACCTTTAACAATTCTATATTTCTGATATTTTATTACAATATTATTATTGTTTTGATTTTTAATATAAATGTACCACATTATATATGCTCCACAGTACTTAAATATTAATTATTATTACATGCGTTTTCCTTATTACAATATTAATAATATATATATACATTTTATTAGTAATCCATTGATTTGATGAATTCAACTGCAGTTACAAACTGTGTCCACCAATAATTTTCTTCTCCCTCTAATTTATCATCAATATAACAATTTACATATTGAATTGTTGACAGTAAATGAGGAGGATTTGACTGATAATTGAAAGAATTTAACAATTATTAATTTTTATGAATATAAACTAAAGAATAATTTTACCTTTATTATAACGAAAATTAAAACAGGAGTTAAGTCATCTGCCGAAGGAACATTATTTGACATAGCTAGCATACTCATTATACAATGACATGACCTTAAAAAAAAATTATAAAATAAGTCTTAATTTATAGATAGATAAAACAATTATTTTATTCAAACGTAACATATTATTGGTAAAAATTGTAATTATAAAAATACCGTAAAACGCATTTAATTTTTTCCTTTGGTGTTTTTCCTGCTGTTATACACAAAAGCTGTTGTTGTGCATATGTCCAAGGAGCTTCTTTTAGATACTCTTGTGGAATTTTTAGCAAATTATGGGTTGGAGAGACAATTAGTGACAACTTTTTTATATGTTCAGAAAGAACTCTACAAAAAAAATTTTAAAAATATGTTTGCTTTATAAATGAAATCATCACTTACAAATCACGAGATTTATCAACATCATCATTTGGAAACATTAATTGTTTGTATACTTTTTGCATTATTAATTTTTCTACACATTCCTTAACTTCTAGTTCTTCTGTTATTAGAACTCCTCTTAATATGCCATCTTTTTGAATTTCCAACAGAACTGTCTGAATAAATTCCTTCATAATTTCAATTTTTTCATCAGCAACAAGGAGTTTAGTTATACTTTCGTAGAAATTTTGGAATAACTGTTCATGTTTTTCCAAAAACATGCGAACACAACATAATATCAAATTTTTCATGCATAAGTCTCGTTCATTAGATATTTTTGCTTGCAATTTTTCCACCATTTCCATGGAAAGTAATAAGTTTTGACGACATTTTGTCAAATATTGTATATATCGCTGTCCAGTTATAAGTTCACTTTGTAAATGTTGATAAAGCTTATGTTGTGTAAGTAGATTTGTAGTATTTAAAAGTCTTAGAGCTTCAAATGTATATGTAATGTCCTGTAAATTTGATATATCGGTTGCTTCTGCCATTTGTATTTTCAAGTATGTATGAATTGGGGACTCAGATATTCGCTGAAATATATTTTGATTTTTAATGAGTATTAAAAATTTTTGACCTATAAGTAAACGTTTTCATTATTTATTAAACCTTTCGGACTTTTGTCCAATATATTGGACAAACTTTGAAGAATTTTTAGTGCATTTCGTAAGAAAAAATGCACTATTGCAGACGGTTTGTCCACCGTCACTCTGTAAGTCCGTTTGTCCGAAAGTCTATCCGATCCACGCATAACTCCGGAATGATCAATCGGAGCGAGGTCAGGTTTTTTTTGTTAGACAGAGCAGGAATTAAGGATGACTTTGAAACTGACTTTGAATGATGAATTTTTGAAACATTTAGTCATTTATAGATTTATAATTATTAAAATTAAAACTTGATTATACTCATTGAAACGAGTCCCATTGAAATGCACTTTTAGCCCAGTAGTTAGAACTTCCCATTTTTTTAGAATATTTCCTAGTTTTTTAAAAAAAAATCGATGCTTTTATTTCACTAAACATCTGTTCTCTTCAAAAAAAATTTGGCCTTCGAATCAACGGTACGTATCAGTATGTGAATAATCAATCTTATAATTAAGTTTGAATTTTTAGTGCATTTCGTAAGAAAAAATGCACTATTACAGACTGTTTGTCCGCCGTCACTCCGTCACTCTGACACTCTGACACTCTGTCACACTGACCCACATTTAGCTCCATAACTCCGGATATTTCAAAAAATCTGTTAAAATTAATTGAAAACCTTCTAACCTATATAAATAAAATTTTATATTAAAAAAAAAATCTTGGTTTAAGCTCAGATCCGAAAGGGTTAAATTAAAGTTACGGTAGTGACAGTCGAAATTTAATATCTACAGATTAATATCTTATATGTTATCATAAGATAAAACTAAAGAGATTCATTCATTTAGAACTCCTTTCGTCATTTAATGATTTTGTTTGATTAAACCACACTATTTTAGTTAAGAAACTGTCGTTCATATTTATAGTAAAAAGTGAAAAATTAGGCATATATATTTACGAAATAACTTGTTTAATTCTAGGAATAACTAATGCTTTTTATGTAAGTACATTGTGCAATCAAGTCATTTTGTCGTTATCACACGCGCTTTCACAAAAATCATTTGTAAAATATTTCATAAAATGATTTTTTCCACAAACTTACACAGTTACTTTTAAAATCAGTCGATGGAACACTAGATCTGCACAAAACCATTTTTATTTTGCGTTTAATGTTTTCTAAATCTGGTTCAATCTCTGATTGACTTGATGCCTTTAAATCGGATTTACTGCTTTTACTTTTAATTGAACCTGTTTTAAATAATATAATATTTTTTTTTCTGTAAGTTCTTAAAATAGAACACTTACTTGAACTATTACTGCCCGCTGAATCAGAAGATGTAGGTTCCGATGAGGTAGATACTTTACGTCGATATTTTCCTAGAATTTCATCCGTAGTCTCAGAAAAATAAGACACCATATTTTCAACATTTTTAACCATATCTTTATCATTTCCCGACTGTTGATCTGTATATAAACGGTTCTTGCGAACTTTCATACTTGCAAGTCCTTTAATTTTATTTAACAATCCACTTCTCTTATTAGGTGAATATTGTTCATTTTTATCAGCAGTCGAATCGAAACTGATGCTCTTTGGAATAGCACCCCTAGCGTTTCGACTAACTTTGGTATTAGTATTGATGGTATCTGGTTTTGAAATATTAAATAAATCATATAGTTCATTTCCAGATTGACTATTCAGTTCAGAATTAGTTACTATTTTTGAATTTATACCATTCCGTCGCGAGTCATAATAAGAGTTTCGTTGTACTGTAGCACTTCTTCTATGTTGAACACTAAACTCATTTGTGGTATCAATTTCTTCATTGAAAAAGGGATTTGTTATATTAGAATCACTTTTGATTATAGCAAAGGATTTCCCTATATTATTTAGTTCACACTCATCAAGACATATCAAATCTTTATTTCCATTTTTTTCTTTTTTTTTAATACGTGCTCCGACATCGCAATGCTGATTTCCTTGTATATCTCCATTTTTATGTTCACTTGAATTATCACTTTTAACAGTAGAGTTTTCTAAATAAGAAATTGGTGCTTCTTGCTCCTTGATTGACTGTTGATTTTCATTATATAGAGAATCAGGACTTGGTAAATCAGAAGGCTTATTTGCACCATCTTCCACATCGATTTCATTTGGCTTTTCTGAGTCACTGCCCAGTACATCAGTGCTCCAATTAGACTCAGACTGTGTTTCTTCAAAATTGGCAACACGAAAATGAGACACCAAATTGTTATTTAAAATATAATCTCCTGGCATAATGATATTGTTTGGGATTAATGGTGTAGCAAAATTCCTATCATTTGCATCAATTGTTTCAGAATCACTTGCAAGAACAGCATCAGTACTCCACGTATCTGAGATAATAGAAACCGTTTCATCTCCTTCTAATAGTTTTTTTATTTCAAATTTACAAAATTTATCTTCAATATCTGACCGATTTTTATTTATTATTTTGACCATTTGTTGTGGAATTTGATTATTACCGCTTTCGGTAACTTGAGAAGAGGGAGTATCTCTTCCTGAAATATTAGGTGTTCCTCTTCCTAAGAAGTTTATTTTTGATTCAGATTCAATAATTTAAATTTTAAAAAGATAATACCTGAAACATTTGCAGAAACCATATCAGATAAATTGTCATTTTGATCATTTTCTTCTAAATCTAGAGAACTCGTGACAGAGTGGTTGCTTGGAGCTTCACTTTGTGCTTCTAAATTATCAGAAGTATTTCCGATTGAGCCATCATCTCGGCTTAATTCAAATCTAAATGTAAAAGAGATTTAAGGGTCTTTAAATTTCATTCGATGTTTCTTGTCACATAAAAAAAACCTTATTTCTCTCAATATATTTTTCAAAAATTTTTTGAAGCATGAAACAAAGTTATATGAAAAGAATTTATCATTTATTTTGTAATTATTAGTTTACAGTACGTTTATTAGTGGTTTCTTACGATGCTGAATCACTTTTGTTATTTATATTCTTCTCATAGAAGAAGACTTGAAAATGAATGAAATTAAACAGCAAATTCGCCAATAATTTGCCCAACGGAACATATTTTCAAAAATCCTTTGATATTTTTCTTTTCAGCATAAAATTGGAAATTTTCTGCAAAATAATCCGACTCACAATAACTTCGCAGAATGGAAAACTCCGATACACATACGTACTCATACACGTTTGACACCGAAAAAAAAACAAAAATGAATTTCTTTTAAAAATCAAACATGGTTTTGATACAAATTATACAAAAATATCAAAAAGTGAAATAAAACTAAATTAATCAAAAATTATTTTTAACAAAAATAAAAAAAAATCGGTAAAATATGACAGCATTTGGATTGTTTAGTATACAGATTTTAATAAAATTTACAATAATATATTGCCGTCATGGGTTTTGAAAAATAACGTTTTTAAATAAGAAAAAAAAACAGTTTACCTCAATAATTATTGTTCTTCTGAAAATATGTAAAAAAATATATCCCCCAAGATTTTTTCAAGGAAAATTGTGGGTGGGGTGACAAGAAACACCAAATGAAATTGGAGGACCCCAATACTTTTAACATAATAATTTATATGATTTTTGTAATAAAAAGAAAATTTTTTGTAAAAACATATTAAATTTCATTTACCTTGTATGTTTTTCTCTGTTACTACTTATAATATCATCAACTTCATTAGAGATAATAGGGTCTGTTACATTACATCGACTTAGTTCTATGTTTTTTTCGGTAAGTTTTTGTTCGACATTAGAATCATTTTCAGCAGTGGTATTCATTCCTAAAACTTCTGCTTCAGGTAACAAGTTAAAGAAGGATTCATCAGTTTCAAGACTGACTGGAAATACCAGTACTTCGTCTAATGTATCAGAACGAGCAACTTTTCCATTGATGAAGCTACATGCTGAGTTTTCTTCGTTACTATAATTTTCTTCAAAGTCATCATTACTACTTTTATTACTTTTTTGCTTAGAAGCTTTTGCCAACTGCACAATTAATCCTTGTTTAGATCGATGTACTGTCTCTAATTTACTCTCATGTTTGAGATCTGAAATTTCTTCTATTTTATTTGGTAGTTTTTCCAAAATAGAAACCAATTCCTTTTTACTCTTTGAATTAATTGAAGTACCATCATTTTCAATCACAGTTCTTAAAAAATCTAATAATAAATTTAATTCTGTTCTTGAAATTAACAATTTATCTCTATGGATATTTGTTTGTCCAGCAGAAAACAATGAAGCGCATAAATTTTGATGAAAAATACCATAGTCTTGAGGCATAAGTTGATGAACCAAATTTGGAATTGCATTCTGATCAAATTTATCATAAAATTGTTTCATTTTTGTTTCTATTGGTTGATATTTGTGTAATGCCAACATTTGTAAAATTTGCCCAATTTGTATCAAGTTAAATTGTGCTACGAGATCTATTTGTGTATCGATAATACCATATAAATCAGGTGAGACAACAGCCGGTATAATAAAGTTAGTAAAAATCATATCTGTCAGTATCATATATGTTTCTTCTTCTTTAAAATTAGCTTGTTTTAAGGAGAAGCATAACTTCTGAATAAGCCAGCTGAGAGGTGATGGAAAAAGTAACCAGTTTTCTGTCAAAGACTTAACAAAACGATTAGTCAATTCAAACAATTTTAATGATAAATCCTTTTTTGATACAAAGTCGTTCATTTGTGCATTATTCTCATCAATATTTGACGTATTTACATCCATTTTTTGATCTTCTATCAAAACAGAAATTACAGGTTGATGTAAACTGGCTAATAAAAACAATTTGGCTGACGATAAAGAGGAATGCAATCGTTGATAAAGCCGAGCGAAGGAAGATGAAGATGGTCGCAACATTCGTCTAGGGGTCTCATGATTGACTATTTGAAGCTGAATAAGCTGCTGTAAAATGCTTAGAATCATTTCAATATCCTTAGTATTAAGCAAACAACCATAGAAACTGTCACAGATGATGTGAACGATTTTATCATTTTGGCTAGGTATAACCTGATTTATTTTATCGGCAATTGACATACATTGAGCCAATAAATATGGAGATTTTTGAAGAAAAACAAGCAATTTCATCAATTCACATACGTGTTGATATTTGATTGATGAGAGCTTGAAGACATCAAAAAACTTTGATGCTTGAAGTTGCGACGCACGAAAGCTGCATGAATCTGGCGGATGTAATGGGCGTGCTAAAATTAAATCAGTCAAATTTTGTCTTTCTTGCGATTGTATCCATGCCAGCTAAAATACATTTAAATATAAATAAATTATAAAATGATATAAATCACATGTATAAACTTATTACTTTATATACATTAGCGGAATTCTCCAAAAGTAACTGTTTACTTAAACCATAATTTTTTCTTTCACTGAAAAATACATTCAATAAACGTCAATTAAAAACAAATTTCTAATTTCTATTTACCTATTTAAAAATAGCTGATTTTGTCTCAGTAGTTGAGCTAATTCAAAAATATCATAAGATTCCATTTAGAAATCGGTTTCAAGAGATGTCTTGTTACTGATCATAAGAAAAAATCAAATTAAGTTTGTTTTCTTCTTTAAACCAATTACTTAATCAAAACTATAGGAAACAAAGTAAGAATCAAATATCGAGATATTTACTATTTTTTATAATTTGACAACAATATTTACAATCAAATCAATAAGATTTTATTTCATTGAGCGGAATATTTTACAAACAGTGTACAAAACTACGTGTTTAGTTTAAAAAAGTCATACCAAAAATAGATTTGTTCGATCATGTTAATTGTTTGAAAGATCCATAAATATAGATAAAAAAATATAAATATTCATAAAAATTCTTAAAGACCAATGAAAAATATGTTTCAATAGGCATTTTCTTTCAATTATTAAATTCAAAAACAATTTTTACTTTATATCAATTGAAAACAAAACAACAAAGTTTCTATATTTCAGAACATCTTTATAACATAAATCAATAGTAAATATTTATTTACTCATTTAAAGTTATTTAATTTTTTAACTAGATTTCTTGATTTGGTTTTATGTTATACCTGTTTGGTTAAACATTAACTATTTTTTTACTGTAGTCACAGATTCTTTGCTGTACATTCATTTTGCTTCCTATGTGAAACGAGAAGTTTGTCAGTCAATTGTTCAGAAGGGGTTACAGTATATCACAACAAACATGCTCTATTAATAAAAATTCATGTCAAAAAAATTGATAAATTTTTTTAAATAAGTAAGTTTTTAGTCAAAATCAACATTTTACATATCTTTCAAGTGTTAATTTTATGAAATAATCTAATAACAATTGAATATCGAAAATTTTATAACACAAATTGTTATTGGCTTGCACATTAAATAATTTTTATATTTTTTATTTACATTGGTAAGCAAAAATAAAATAGTCATTCTGATAATGGCTACTAATGAAGGTCTTTGGCGTTCATGTACTGAGTGGTTGACGAAGTGTAAAGTGATTCCTCCAGAACACAAGGCAAATGCAGCTGATAGTGAAATAAAAGTAGGTTTATTTAATTTTTTATAAATCCTGTATTTCTAAATTTTTAAAAGGACTGATTTTATTTAAAATGTATAGTTTTATGAAAAATAATAAGTTAACTATAAATTTAAAAAAAATAGGTTTTAGCTATGGTCCTTCGTGATGGTGTATTATTATGCACATTGCTAACTGTTCTAGATAGAAATTTAGAACTAAAACCATTTCATAGGAAACCACAAATGGCTCAGGTATACATAAATATTTTATTTAACAATGAACTATTATAAGTATTATTTTATTTTATTTAGTTCCTGTGCTTACACAATATAACCATTTTCCTTGAGACATGTCGTAATCATTTTGGAATAAAAGAATCTGATCTTTTTGAACCATCAATGCTCTACGATTTGACCAATTTTCAACAAGTTCTACATTGTCTCTCGAAATTATCTCTTTGTCGGAAAGTTCAACAGCTGCATCCTGATTTAGAGTTAGTTTTTTTTTACACTTTTAAATATACTTTTGAATGTTCTATGTTCTTGTGTCATTAATTAGGTTAGCTTAATTATGCATAATACTCACACATTTTATGTATGCACGTATTAATTATATTCTTTTATTTTATAGCTTTAATACGATCGCACAGCTTAAAAAAAATCGATGTCACCCAAAAAAGAACCAATTTATTAAATTTTTCATTAATTTATGAAAATAGAAATAGGAATAGCATAGAAAAGAGTCATTTCTTTTTATATTGAAGGTACTAAATATCAAAGTTTAGTCTTATCTAAAGTTTGGTAGGTTCAAAAGTACCAAGTTATTTTCATCATTGAAAAGAAAACAAGGACTATATAAACTTTTTGACGTGTTTCGGGATTTCTCAATAGTACGATATTGATTTTTTTTTCTGTTAAGCTGTGTCATTTAACCTAATCTAAATAACATTGAGCATTAATACTTAACTATGTTTTCTTTCCATAGTGGATTCACTACACGAATTGGTCAAACAGATGGAAGCAATTCGGATGAGGAAATTTATAAGGATCTTCACTCTTCGTAAGTTGCTAATCATTCAAATTTTTTTGTCGTCTAAAGAAACTATAAAAAATAAATTACTTAAACTTTAATAAAAAGTTAAGCGAATCTATTTTACTAATAACTTTATTTAACTGTAAACATTCACTTATCTCACACTATTCTATCTTATACATTGTTTCTCTATTTAACAATTTTCTTGGAAATTTAAACTACAAGTAATAATAATGCTAATACTCATCAAGATGATGAAAATTCGGAAGGAGAACTTAATAGGTCATACACTCAGAATTCATCTTTGGAAGAAGAAGATATATCTACAACTAGTCAAACATCAAATGAAAATGGAAAAATATCAATTTCTAATTCATGTTGGGCGCTGGCTCTAAATGACCCTGATTCACTTTTTAACAGTGATACAAGAAAAGAAGAAAAAATATATGAAGACCTTTGCTATGTTACATTTTCTTCAGCATTTTCAGAGGTTAATTTATTTTTAATAGTGAAAAAATATGATTGTTAACAATTAACAATAATCGTATTTAAATGCTACAAATCAAATCAAATTTTTATTTGCTTCGCATGATAGAACACTTCAAAATTTCCGCACCTTAATGTTAAATTTTAACTTATCAAAAGAAAATTTATTATATTTTTTTTATTTATTTATTATAAGAAACGCATGTTTTCTTTATTATTTTTTACAATTATATTTTTATTTTTAATTTTTTGAAATAAAATTATCAAATAATGTAGTACAACTGAGACCGCGATTTGCAATGGGCATGAACAACATATTACTAAAGAAGAAGAAGTTTATCAGGATTTATGTTCAATACAAAATTTGGCTAGATTTCAGGTATGCATGCTGCTTATTATTATATTTTTTTCTTATTTTTTTATTAAATAATTTGCCTGTTATTAATATTATTTAATATTTAAAGGCCGGATACAAAACTTATTTTATTTTTGTTTTAATGATTCTAACTCGAGCTTTAGTCATCTTAATAAATTATTTATGAAAAAATTTTCAAAAACAAGTCAAAAAATTAATACGAAGAAAAAATTTTAACTAAATTTTATTATTTCTTTCATTTAAATTGAACCTTAAAATTTTTTTAAATCAATTATAAACTTACGCATAAAATTTAGGTAAATGCAGGTGCGGAGCTTCTGGGGAGGCTTGAGAGGGTTCCGATATAAATTTTGTTCGAACATCAATGTACCAATCTTTAAAAAATGATCTTTAATTATTTTATAGAGAAATAATATTTGTTAAATAACCTTAAGTAATATTTTTAAATATGGACAATAGAGGTTTTTGTAGAGATTTTCCTCTTAAAAATTTAGAACAATAATAGTCAATACTGTAATTAACAAATTAAATCCCAAAAAATTTGCTTAAAGCCCCCCTTGGTAAAGCATTAAATAGTCAAATCAATGTAACACACATTAAAAAGAAAAAACACGACAATAAAGAGTATATTCATATTCATATTTTTAAATATGAGGATGTGTAGAGTTATTTTTACTCCAACAAAGTTTAATGACAAATTTCGATGAATTTTTACACTTAAAATACAAACACTACAAAGAGGAAAATTAACATTTTCACAATTATGTTAGGTAATGGAAGGAAACAAAATAATATTATATTTTAGAATTAACATAATTTAACGGTTTCAAAAACCATATGAATTATAAACTTGTCTGTCTTATTTTAAGCTATGCCAAAAATAGGAAAATTGAAATTTTTTTATTTTTATTACGTTCCTATTTTTTCTTGCTCCGCGCCTGTTTAAATGTATTTATATTATTTGATATAATTATTTTCTACATCGGCCATATTTTCGATGTTTGTTGTTAATTTTTTTTGATAAATGCATAAATGTCTTAAATATATTATTTAGCTATCGGCATCTACAGTAAGTTGTGAGCAAAGAGATTTTGTAGTTAGAGAACTATTGGATACAGAATCAAACTATTTAGAAGTATTAAAAGCTTTAAAGTACAAATTTATGGGGCCGCTTGAAAAACTTTTATCTCAAGAAGAATTGACTACAATATTTTTTTGCATTAAAGTAAGTAAATTGACTACGATTCGTGTAATTTGCGGTTTAACATTATTGACATTTAATGTAGGAGTTAGCAGATATTCACCTTAAATTTTTGGAAAGATTAAATGAAACAATTAGTTCAGGTGGAAAAGCAAAGCTAAGTCAAGTTTTCTTAGAATTTAGAGAACCATTTTTAAAATATGGTATTTATTATTCAAAATATTGTTATGGCATATGAGTAATATAATTTTACATTTTAGGAAAATACTGTTCAAATCTTAGTGCAGCATCAGATATGTTAAGAGATGTATGCAAAAATAGTTCTGCAGTCGAGCAAATGGTTTTAGTAAGTTTCTTTAGAATAAATGTGTTGTTAAGTGTTGTGAAAATTGACTAGAACAATAATTTCCAATAACCACTTCGAAAATTATAATTTCACGGAATTTTATGAAGAAAAGAGGAAGGAATAAGTTTTTTGCACACCTTATTTTAATTTTTGCACCCTCAATTTTAACACATAAACACCTAATTTAAATAAACCTCACTCCTAAACATTAATGTCTCACTCCTTAAAATTTACATCTCACGCTTAACTTTTAAGTTTTTCTTACCTAACTTTAACATGAATTCGCATCCTTAATTTATATCTTTCACACCTATCAATTTTGAAAATCACGAATACGCGATTTGTTCAAAACTTTAGCGAGATAATATAATTTTCAAAATCTTTTTTTATGTATGCCAATCGTTTTAATCCTTTTTTATAAAATTTCAAAATAAGTATAGATCAAATTGACTCTTAAATATCGTTTACAGCAATGCCAAAAAGAACATAGTGGTGGGAGAGTACAACTTCGTGATATATTATCTGTACCAATGCAGAGAATTCTAAAATATCATCTACTATTAGATAAATTAGTTCATGAAACGTTACCAGTAAGTTATTTCTATAGTTCATTCAAAATCACATAGCAGTTCTATTTTTTAGACTCATGAAGATTATAGAGGCCTCGAGAGAGCAAAAGAAGCAATGGTTGACGTAGCACAATATACAAATGAAGTAAAAAGAGATTCAGAACATTTAACAGTTATTCAAAAGGTTAAAGAGAGCATATTAGACTTAAATTTGCCGAATGGAAATGATTTAGAACAATATGGTCATTTACTATTAGATGGAGATTTAAACATCAAAGCTCACGAAGATCAAAAAACTAAACATCGATATGCATTTATATTTGAAAAACTAATGATTCTTGTTAAAAACACAAACACCAAAATAGGAGAAGCACAATACTCATTTAGAGAGGCACATAATCTGATTGATTATCGCGTTGAATCATGTGCACAAACAAGACGACGTGATCCAAGGTTTAAATATCAATTACTTTTGGCCAGAAAATCTCAGTCTACCGCCTTTACACTGTATATGAAAACTGAAGCAGAGAGAAATAAATGGATAAAAGCATTACACGAGGCATTGTAAGTAATAATTCTAAATAAAGTATTTGCTGTTCACATTTTTTTTTTTTAAATTAATAGAGATAATTTAGAGCCACCAGGTTTCAGAAACACTGATCATAAATTTTATTTATTCACATTTGAACGTCCCATAAGTTGCTGGCATTGTTCAAAATTTTTAAAAGGGCTCATTCACCAGGTTTTAATAATATTTACTTTTTTTATATTAATGCTACAAGTTTTTTTTAAATCAGGGGTATTTTTGTAAAGTTTGTGAAATTGGGGTTCATAAAGGTTGCATCAGCTCTACTGGGCGTTGTAAGCAAAATGTATCTCAACCTCCTCCTGTAAGTAATAAATAATAATTTATTCAATAACATAAGTTTTTTAAATAATATTAATTAAACAATTAGATATGTGATCGAGTATTGTCTGAGTTTTATTGGTTTGTCGGTAATATGGATCGAGATACAGCAACAATGAAATTAAGTAATCGTAAAGTAGGTACATATTTATTACGAGTCCGTCCACAAGGTGCTTCACATGTCGACGAAACTATGTATGCCTTAAGCTTGAAGTAAGTCATAACAATTTAACGAATATAAAGTTAATTTCTTCACCGCTTTACAGAACTGATGATAACGTTGTTAAGCACATGAAAGTTTATCAAGATAATGAAGGGGATACTGTTTTATATCTTTTATCAAAAAGAAGACAATTTAAAACCATTGTTGAATTAGTTTCATTTTATGAACGAAATGATTTAGGGGAAAATTTTGCCGGGTAAGCAACTTTGTTGAAATGATTTAATATCTTTTTGATTATATTTTAAACGACAAAAGATTAAACCAAACACTGCAGTGGCCATATAGAGAAGTTGTTGCAACAGCACTGTTTGATTTCACTCCAACAGAATCAAATCAATTACCTTTGAAGAGAGGGAACCAATTGATTGTTATTGGCAAAGAAGGTGATAGTAAAGGTTGGTGGAGAGGTAGAATAAATGATAAGGTAAATTAATATATTTAAACCTTTAAGGTCTTCCAATTTCATTTGGTGTTTCTTGTCACATTTTAAAAAAAAAACATGGGGGATGGGTGTGTATATATTTCTCTCAATATATTTTTCAAAAATTTTTTGAAGCATAAAACTAAGTTATATGAAAAGTATGTATCATTTATTTTGTATTTATAAGTTTACAGTACGTTTATTAATGATTTTCTTACGATGCTGAATCACTTTATCTTCTTTTTTACATCATTCTCATTGGAGAAGGCTTGAAAATGAAATTTCCTAATGTTTTGGCAAACGGAACATATTTTCATATATCCTTTGATATTTTTCTTTTCTGCATAATATTGGAAATTTTCTCCATGGAATCTCCAAAATAATGCCGACTCACAATAACTCCGCAGAATGGAAAACTAAGACCGAATATATGCACTCATACACGTTTGACATTCCAAAAAAAAACAAAAATGAAAAATGGTTTTGAAACATATTATGAAAAATCATTATCGAATGAAAAAAAAAATAAGTGAAATAAAACTATAAATTTAAATTTAATTAAAAATTAAAAAAAAAAATCGGTAAATTATGATTGGATTGTTTTGGATACAGATTTTAATAAAATTTAAAATAATATATTGCCGTCATGGGTTTTGAAAAATAACGTTTTTAAATAAGAAAAAAAAAACAGTTTACCTCAACAATTATTTTTCTTTTAAAAATATATCCCCCAGGATTTTTCCAAGAAAAACCGTGGGTGGGGTGACAAGAAACACCAAATGAAATTGGAAGACTAATAGTATGTAATAATAAGAGCTGATGTATTTTTAGGTTGGTTTCTTTCCCAAAGAGTACGTTAAGGAAAGTATCTCAGTAAAGGATAGTCTATGATGAATTTATAATTATTCATTTAATAATAAACTACAATAATTCACTCCTATAACTAAAACCATTCCAAAAATAAAACTCACCTTAAATTAGAACAAAAATTGCAACGGTTATTTCATAAAAAATAAAGTTTAAATTTAGGAATCTTGAAAATAGTATACAAACATCTATTCAACTTAAACTAAAGCTCTCTAGTCTGTCATGAAGTAAAAGATGGCATAAATTTTATGCCCGATATCTTTAAAAATGAATTATTGTCTTATTACTGTCTCTAACTCGTTTATTAAAATTTATGTTAATAAAGTCGTTGTAAATGTTTCATCAATTTCTTTTATTTATGATATTACTACACAACAATTTTAAAAAATTTTAATTTAAAAACTAAGAACTAGTTATCAGTATAATTTATAGTTAAAGTTACATTGTGCATTTGTGTTATTCTAAACAAAAAAATTTTTAAATTTTCAAAACACATGTGCTAACATAGAATAAAAATATCATATTACATCCAAAGTATTGTAAACAAACTCAATAGAGGCCGATTCAAGTGTTTTTGGCAACTACACATTTTAAGTAAGAGTTATGCAATTCTGTTCGGCGTTCACTGTCTTAAATAAAAGTTAGAAAAAAACCGTTATATATTAAAACAATAGGGGATAGAATTTCTTTGAATATATGTTTTGAAAAATATTTGTAGACAAAATATTACTTTTCTCTTATTCTATTTATCCTCTTTTATTCTATTATAATTGGGTCTACAATATCTCAGAGATAACACCTTTTTGGAGCTTTCCATTGTGACCTCAGTTCATTTTGAAAGAATAAAAGGAAGATTACAACAATAGAAAAATAAATGTGTCTGAGGTAATTTCCCACAATTCTTTGGATGAATTATTTAAAAGACATATAACTGACATTTGTCGTTTTGTGACCATCGTAGTTTCTAGAGAAAGTAAGTAATTGAATAAATCTACGATTCATGGAAAAATTTGCAAATTTTCTAAGAAATATATATTCTCATAACATAATATCCAAGTTATTTATCAAAGACTAAAATTATTGTAAAATACGGTTTTCGGTAAATGCAGATGAAAAATCATGTTGTTTAATTATCAAATAAATACTTAAATTCAAACTTATTAAAAATAAACAAAATCGATTAATTCGATTAATAAATAGTAATAAATAGCACACAATCTTTTTTGCTACTTCGTAAGCGTCCTTTGAATAAGTTACTTTGTATTGAATAAGAAAACAAAAATAATATTATCTATTTAATGTAGAAAAATTATTAAACTTCATTGCATTGCAGATATATTTGTTTACAATCAATTCCTTGTCGACCTTGACGTCCTGCCTCATACAATGATTCAAATGTTATGTGGGATGAACGTTCTAGTAGAAAACTAGTAGCATACCTAAAATCTTCCATTATGAAATTATTCATTGAAAAATATCTAGAACTTACGTTCCAAGTTGGCAAAAAATACTATTTCCTCCAACATCATTAGCACATTCTGTGTTTGCTTCACAAAGATATTTTTGCATGCATATATCATTTGAATTTTTGTAAGTTTTTGCATAACTTTTCATCATTGCCAGACTTTAAATAAAATAAGATTGTTCATAAATTGTTTGTTTCATCAAAAAAAAAAAAAAAATTACCTCGCTACTGCAGCATCACTCATAGAGTCTTTTTTACCGACAGAACGAGCTTGTAGTGATCTATGTGAAAATGAGGTTTTTAAGGCATCAAGAAGATTTACAACAATGTTAATAAACTGAAAAAAAAAATTTAATAATAAAATTATAATTAATTATAATTAATTTAATGTGAAAAATCATTTAAAAAACGATATATACATTTATACAAAACATTAAACTATAAGCTTAAATAATCTTACCTCTCCAGCTTGTTTAGCCATTGTATTAACTTGATCTGGATCCTTTGTGCCAAACATAGTGGAAAATACTGCGGCAAGTACATTCTATAGCAAAGCAAAAAGAACCAATGTTCTATCGTAACTCTTAGATATTTAAAATGTTTTATTGTTTTATTTTAATTGAGCTTTCAAAACGAAAACTTTTTTTTTAATTTCTATCAAAACGCGATTCCAATTTTATTTTTACAATGATGGTTTTTCGTTAAAAGGTATACGTTTTTATTTATTAGACATAACAACTCATAAGTATCCCTTTGGTCGACCAACATAAATTCATAATAACATATTTGAAAAATGTTGAAGTAAATTATATTTTTCAGCTATAAAATTTTGAAGTGTTTTGAATATATAACGGTTTATTTCTACAAGCAATAACTATAAATTGGTGGACAAGCGGAGAAAAGAAATATAATTTATTTCTATCATGAAAATAAAGCTTAGTAATTCAATATTTACAATTATTTTGGAAAAAGTTAACTCAATCTCAACCCTATCATTTTTCCTTTCAATGTGCATAAAAAAAAGATTGATGAATATGTCTGAAACTGATCGAAAGTTGTTCAGTGTCCAAATAATAGATGCGTGAGTGTGTATTTGGGAAATATTTATTTTCGACTTTCATTTTTCTTGTTTTTAAGACTCTTCAATGAAATATTCATTTTGATTTTTATAATCATTTTTAACCTATTTTGCCTTTAATTAAAGAAAAAAATCCTAAGCTTGATGAACAAAAACCACCAATACATGTCAAATATTTAGGATGCTGAACAACGTACAATCGGTCTGGGATGCAACTTTGTGGTTTTTTTTATTTTTTTAAATATAGGTTTTAATTTTGTGCTAAAATGCTAGAAAATTCCACAGGTAAAGAGTTGAAACTGAGATAATTAATACTATTTAAGGCAAGTAAGTGTTTTTAAAACCAATAAAACCAATAAAAATCTAACGTTATAACTTGCCTGCATTGGCCCCGCTGCTCCGTTATCAACTTTATCAATACCGTCATTTGTGTTTCCACCTAATAATGTTGTGATTATTCGGAGTCCAATTGAAATAATATTTGCCCAAGGTGAGGAGCTCATTGCACCATTACTGTCTAAATCATCTGATTTGTTCGGTCCAATAGCATTACCATTGAACATCATTTGCATAACCATTCCTACACATCAAAAAAATAATTATAGCTTTAAGTTAATTTTACTTCTCTTATTTACATACCTAACATATTTGTCCATGAAAATGGGTTATCAGATATTTGATTTGTTTGAATGTCCTGGTCAATATCATCTAATGCAACTTTTTTTACATTGTTTGGCTTTTCTGCATAGCGTCTTGAACTTTCTAATGATTCATTTTCAGTCAATTGTGGATAGGCAAAAGAACTTGATATACTTGAACATAATACTAACATACAAAGTAAAGTTCCTGTGACTTTTTGTTGTTTCATTCTATTATTGAAAAAATAAAAAAAAAAATATTATTTTAAATGCAAATATATATGCATCATTTTTATTTTTATTAATAAACTTTCAATTTCATTTAGCTTTTTTAATATGATATGAAAAAATATATTCTAATTTATCACATTCACATTTTTATGCATGAGAAGATCAAATAATTTTATCAAGACAAATTTTACTTTTGTTCATTGTTTTAAATTTCACCATTGAAAAAATTATTTTTAAAACAATATAACAAACAAGTAGTGTATCTAAACACTTCGTCTTAAATTTCACTTATTGTAATAAATTGCAAAGTTTAAAAATGTTCAACTATTACTCTTAAAACTACTTGTAAAATTATGTCTTAATATACAAAAATAACTTAAATGGTAGTTATTAAGAAATCTTTTTCTTTGGATGTATATTTTAATTGTGAAAATGATTTAGAGACTTCGTTTTATTTATGTTGATATAAGGGGATTCTATAAAAAATTATAAGTACGTTATTGCAGTTCCTAGAATAAACTAATATTAAATTAATCTTTAAATTACTGCTAACTGAAACCGTAATTTGTTGAAAATGTGTGTCAAATTCATGCTCATCTAATTTTCATGATCTATATAATCAATATAAATTATTAAGTCAAATTAAGAAAATATATTTAAAAGTGCCTTTGAAATTATATTAAGATTTTAAAAATCTTGACACTTATATGCTTTAATATAACGTTATATTCAATACAACAATACATTACCAAAAAATAGACAGATATGTGTTTTAAGTATTAAAATTAAATGTCAACGAACTGTCTACTTTTAAAAGAAATTTCTCTAAGTTTCTTGTTTGACGAGTCATTGAAGTTTTTGGTATAATATTGCCATGAAAAAAAATGTTATTTCCCATAAAGTCCTAACATTTAAGATAATTAAAAGATCATTATACAAAATATAGTCTACCTTATAAGTTTTTAAATTATATTTTAATGTCTTTGAGTATTTATTTAACAAAGTAATTTTACTTTACAACATATTAAACTTTATTCATTTCACAAATAACTGTTATATCACCTACTTTTAATAAATATATAGAAGAAAGTAAAATTTGCTGCATTTAGATTGTGTGATCGATTTTTAAGAAGAAAAAACAATGAATAAAAGCTAATGTGTTCTTATTCATAAATTAAATATTAAATTTTTTCAGTAATTTCTTTCAATTCAATGAATATGCTACGTATTTTCAAAGTATGAATAATAATGTTAAAACTACTTTCTAAATATCTTTGAAACAGCTCATTCTGAAATTTTGTTTATAAAATTGTACAAAAACGAGAAATATTGTGCAATTGTGAATCACTATAAATTTCTTCACTTTAGATGCTGCACAGGAATTTTAACTTCTTTTTTTTTTTGATTTCTTATTCACGGAAAGAACTTTATTATTTTCGCTCTTATGTATTTTTGTTTCCTATATTTAATATGTACACTATACCTGTTTTGATTTGTTATAAATTTATAAATGATGATAAAATTATTTAATCTTTAGTAATATTAGAATTTAAATGTTATCAGTACAAACTACAAAAGGTATCTGAGCTAAACATTGCATTAAACTTGAGTATATATAAGCTGACCTACTTAACGTAAGCGTACATATTTAAAACTCCGTTACCATTGCTTATTTCCACTTCTTTTCAAATTACACCTTTTATCATTCACAACATTTGTTATACAGTATTTCTATAATCCTTAATTGTTTGCTGAGTAAAAATCTTAGAAACGATTCTCCCCTAAAGCATAAATCTATTCAAATCCGAATAATTTTCAAATATCAATTCCAATTTAATTAATAATAGAAGTTTTATTTTAATTTTATTAAATTTTCAAGATCTATAATACTATTTCACGGAAGTATAGTTTTAAATTCGAATGTTTTATAACTGCCAATTTATAAAATTATTTTTGAATCATACAACAAAATTTTAGATATCAGTACTCCATCTTTTGATTACTAGAGTAACCTATTTTTTCTTTTTTTGCTAAAAAATAATTTACTTTACTTTATAAACAGTTAATCACTTAAACCTATGCTAATAAAATGATACAATTTTAAATTAGCATAGCTCATCGTGCATCGAGGATATTGATGTACATTATACAGACATTTGATCCAAAAAATATTTGAAACCTATTTATATAAATTTATATAAAAAAAGTAATAAAAAAATTAAAAATTATGCAAAATCATTATAAATAACGCACAGTTATTAAAAATTACGCAAACATTTTCGAATGAGTTATTAATTTTGAAAAAATGAAAGATAGTAAATATGTCTAAATTAAAAAAAAAATATGAAATAAAAATAAGTTAAAAAAAACACAAAATTTGTCTTGGTAACAGAGAGTTTTTAAACTCTAAAAATAACCCAGTTAAATCAAAGCGCACTAAAAAGGAGGAAATAAGGTTTAAAAGAAAAATCTAATGAGAAAATCAAAGTTTAACTCTTAACTGGCCAATTTTTAGTTTACAATTTTTCTTAGCCAATAGGAAACCCCCTGCAACCCCCTCCCACTCAGTTACCGTATGCCTCTTGGTTTCTTAAATTTGTTTGTACAAAAATCTTGTTTTCTGTCAAAAAATCATTTGCAATCATTTCATTCCAAATATCATGATTTCTAATACATTTCTTATTCTCTCGTACCTTTCAATAATTGAATAATTGTAACTCAATAACTATACATTTGAGCATACATTTATAATTTGCTCTGATTTCCTTAACAGACCTTTGTCTCACTGATTGTAATATATTAAATTTTTGTAAAAAACTAAATTTGAATGGAAAACTCTAAGAATTTTTAATTTTTAATATAATACATTTGAATAATAAGTAACTTACATTTAATACTATTCAATATACTGTAACTTAGATAATTCTAATTCTAATTCTAACGATGTAACGGAAAAAAATGAATAAGCATTAAAAATAGTTTATTTAATTCTCATCAAATGAAAACGCTGATTATAAAAAAACAAGATTTTCCACAGGAGACTTTTTTCTTTTTCAATGATTTAAAGACATTTTTTTCCATAAAAATCATGTTTTCTTTGCAACATTTTCATTAGTTTATTTATCATGTTCAAATAACAATTTTAATGCAAATGAAGTACCAAAATGTACTGTTTAAGTGATAAAAGCTACTTATACGTGATAAAAAAAAAATTTAACTTACTTTAAAATTAAATAAACTTAGTTAAAGAAATATAACTGTCATTTTTTCAAACGTCAAACTTCCTATACTTGCACACTCTCTTTATTTGCTACAATTTTTTGGTCCCTTGAGACGTGCAATTATAGAGATTTTACCTGTATTTATAAAAATACACAAAAAAAATATATTTCCATCATGGATTTCGGTAAAAATCAGGGTGGGGTGGAACTTTATACCAAAAACTGAATTTCCTCAGCCTTACTTTCAAATTTAATTCATTGTCTTTTGAGAGTGTTATTTGCAACTATTTACAAAGAAATCATCAAATCGAACAATTTTATTAGAAATTCATAAAATCTATTTAAATAAATTTGACCGTTAAAAATTTTTGATTTAAAAATTTTTTCAAAAGGAATTTCAATTGGATTTTTTTTTGTTTATTAAGTTATTTTCAGGCCAATTCAACACGGTAACGTAATTTTTACTTAAAAATTGTTAAAATTTTCTGAAAAAACATGAATTTTTCATTGCAAATCCGGTTCAAAAACAATTTTTTTTTTGCTCCTCGTCTTTTTTGACTTTTCAAAAGGGGCATCGGACAAAACTTTTCAAATTCATTTGTCGCGGCCTTATGGTTAAAATAAAGTTATTATAAATGCAAAAAAACTAAGATTTTACTCGGTATTTGCGTATGATTATAGAAGAATGCGATAAAATGAATTCCTAAATTTCTGTCTAATGACGCTTTTTAACATGTTAAAAAAACAATATTTGAAAATTTTCAAACCCCATCCCAAAAAATAAAAGAGAACATTTTTTTATTTTTCCTACTTTTCACAAATCAAAACTACATTCGAAGCTGCATACTATTTCAACATGTTGGACGGTGTCAAGACCCGATTATTTTAAATTTTAACATTGTTGGAATATTTTCATGTTTGGGAAAAAAGTGTATGCCAAGAATATGTTGTAGATTTTAAAGTTTTGACTGATTTTGATTTTTCGGTCAGAGAATCTAAAGAAAAATATTATAATTTTTATCTGTTAACAACTGTTTTGCAAAACACGAAACTGTAATTTGCTTTGTATCTCAATTTATTTATAAATGCATCGAACGTATTTGCGGTCACAAGTTTCAAATTCCTTTAGTAAAATATCAATATGAGGAGACTTTGCAATAATGATCTTGTCAACCAATCCTTTTCCTTCACTTATCATATTGCGAACATTTTTCTGCATATTTCTTACAAATGGTTGAAGTTTGCATCTAAAAAATAATATTTAAAAACTTTTTACCTTAGGGGCTCATACTAATTTTCAAATGCATTGTAATAAGAAAAATTAAAGGGATGGCAATCGAAAATTCTTAAATTTAATTAGAAAATAATCTCTTTTTCCTCATGCTTAATAGGAACAAATTCATACTAAAAAATCTAAATCTCATACTAAAAAATAACAAACTCACACTTAATATCAAAATCACACCAAATAAATCAAAAGTTTATACTAAATAATTTCAAAAAACATTCTGAAAAAATTATAAATTAATACTTAATAATTACGAACATCATACTTAATACTGTAAAGTAGATAAATCTAATATACGATGACCTTCCGTATATTGACGAATAAAGAAAATGAGAAACCGTATATTGACGAAAAAAAACATTAAAATTTTGCGTTTATTGACGAAAAATAGAAGTTCAAAATTAGAAATTTGAGTAAAATTTATACATTGACAAACCTATTTTTGAAATAAGTACTTATGTGAAAAACATTTAAAATGCTAATATTTAGAAATGAATTTAGTGATTAGAAATGAAAATATATGAATTTTCCTTTATTTTTAATTCAAAAACGTACATAATTAAATAGATGATTTCAGCGTATATTAACTTTAAAAAGACCGTCTATTAAATTATCTACGTTTTTAATGCTTATTCAAATTTTTTCCGTTACATCGTATATTAGAATTATCTACGTTACAGTATATATTTTATTTTCAAAGTTAATTAACAGGTAATTGTGATTAATATGGATGTAAAAATATTCATAAATTTTTTGATATTAATATTATTTGACTTTATAACTTAATTCTGAATTCGGTTCTCAAAATATCTCAATTCAAATGT
The DNA here is from genome assembly GCA_900002565.1 of Culicoides sonorensis. Taxonomy (NCBI): domain Eukaryota; kingdom Metazoa; phylum Arthropoda; class Insecta; order Diptera; family Ceratopogonidae; genus Culicoides; species Culicoides sonorensis. Next base: position 459,619 of record LN483433.1, read on the forward strand.
ATTCCATTATATTTTCCTAAAAATTGTTGCATTACATCAGGTTAAATATAAGTATTGAGGGAAACCAAAATTCCTACATGACTAGTGGAAAACTTTCGCGAAAAACCATTTTTCCGATAATAATTGTTCAAAAACGTCAAATTTTTATTTTCCACCACTTCCTGAAAATTGATGCAATATTTCAAATTGAATTTGATGATATTTATTTTTTCTCCATCCTCACATTCAACCTGATACACCCTACTAATAGGAAAGCTTCACAGAGGTGGCAAATATTTTGGTGCTGGTTGATTTTTTCTTAAGTTTTTAGGATTTTTTCTTAACATTTTTATTGTATTTGAATTTTCTATTGTGCTTCATGTTTGGTTCGCATTATATCTACTTTTTAATAGATCGTACTTTTAGAGTTTATATGTTTATTATTTTAAAAGCTTCTTAAACCAAAAACAAAAAAACTCTGTAACTGAATATATTGAATTTGGTCGATTTTAGTGTGAATTTACAATTTATTTTGTATTTTTTTTTTAAATTATTTAGTATGAAATGATAATTATTTAGTATGAGAACATAATTTAATCAGTATGAATAAAAATTAATTTATTGGGAATTTGTCTGAAGCTGGTATAAAAAAAAATGTTCTATTTATATTTGTTTAAATATCTTATTAGAGTCCTTGCTTAATTAGTCACTCGTGACAATTAGAGAGAGTTGTCATTTTGACATTTTAACATTTGAAAATTAGTGAGAGTTGTCATTTTTACTAAACTTACAAGAGCAGCTTGATACAAACATGATGTTCTGAACTTGTCTCATCATCGCTAATGTTAAACAGTAAATTTTCTTCTGTAATTGTGTTAAACAAATCAGAATGGTCTCTCTGTTTCGATAAAACATTTTGTAGTATTGAGTATATAAAAGTTTGGTCATTTGGTGCTGTACGTTGATCAGTATTTAATACAAAATTATTTGAGATCTAGAAAATCATGTGAAACATTTTCATCAGTGAAAGTATTACAAAATTTAATCTACATTTTAAAAAAAATAATATTTTTTGGATTATTGTTTATGAAACTTTTGATTTTTTAATTTAATAATATTTTTTTTTTTAATTTTATACATATTTTATAAAAAAAATATTGTTGCAAAACCTTGGTAAATTTGTCAGTTCTGCAAAGTATAGAAATGTTACAGTTATTTTAATATTATCGTGGGAAATTATAAAATAGTATTATACTAAAATCAAAAAATTACTACAAAATCCGATATTTTGTGAAAATTTGGGATTTTGGGCTTTTGACCGTTTTTAGGCTCAAGAGCCCAGACCCTGAGCCTAATCTCAAAGCTAATGAGTTGAAATTCATCCTTATGACCTCCTTTATCTAACAAAATGTGCTCCGATGGACCATTCCGGAGTTATGGATGGAATGGACAAACAGACTTACGGAGGCAATCATAAATCAATATTTTCTATGAATCGATTTTTTTTTCAAATTCGTTTATTAATTTATCGTTTTTTTTGGAAATCGATTCAATCAGGTTGCCTGAATGGAATATAATTTTGGGGGTATCTTGTGTCTTTTTGTGAATAATATTAGCATAAACGAATAGTCTTTTAGCATACGGCAATTCAACATAATTGAATATTACCTATGATTCTATCGTCTTAAACAGTCGCACCCTTTCAATTCAAAACATTTTTTTAAAAAGAATAAGGCTTGGAAATAGTAACACATGGAGTTGAGATAGAATGCTAAACGTTCACAATAAAGCTTTGACTACCCACTTATATTATATTACTCTACCATAATATTTTAATAACATATTTATTTACCAATTGCGAGATCATAATAAGACAGTTCACAGCTATTGCTCCAGTTTTTTGACCTTCTAGTCCCATTAATCTCAAAATAGCACTTACAATCTTGGCTCTATTCACTTCCACTGTATTTAGATTATTTTGTAACAGTTTTCCAATGCTTTTTAAACCTTCTGATACTAAATTTGATACATCAGAAGAAGTATCTATTGATGTATTTAAATGATATAATTATTTTAAGAAAAAAGTTTTAGTTCGAACCATGAGTTACAGCATTTTGTTGGAGCATCGTTGGAAAATGTGTATACATTTTTTTTTCCTGTTTGCACAAACTTATATTATTTAAGATTAAAAAACTAATCAAAAAAAGTTTCTTCTTATTCATCATGTCTTCCCTCTTGTGGTGTTTTTAAGTAAATGAATAATGTAAATGTATTGTTATTTTTCTTTATGATGACAAACAGTTAAATTTTACAGTTAAATTCATGAGCTGTTAACTTCAACAAGTTAGCTGTATATCTTATGCAGCTTGAACAAATGATATGATAAGATTATTAACTTGACAGAATTCAACAGTGTCGGGTGACAAATTAACTTGGAAATAGTGTAAGCAACAAATTAAAACCTTAAAATATTATACAAAATCAGACTGAAAAGCACACTCAACACTCAAATAAACCAGATTTATGTAGCTGAAATATTCAGCTAAAGTCTGACTTAATTAGAATTGACTGTATATATGCAATCAAGAAAATTCAACTTACATTTTCAATTTTCAAACATCTTTTAGATATTATAAATGATTGCTAATTATTTAAACAGAAAATATAAGCAGCCTCCAACTCTGTACCGTCCGTTACCAGAAAGATGAATATGCTTATCTCCTAACAAAGTTTTTCTGAAAAAATAATTATTACACATTTACGTTATGTTCAGTTCATATGTGTTCATAGTTTTTGCGAAACGACTAAGTTTTACAGCTCGAAACATAGGCTAAATCTCAAAACTAATAATTTAAAATGCTACTGAACTTAATCCCATAACTTCACACCGGTGGACCATTAAAGCACTATGGAATAAGCAGAGATTGGTTGACACATCGTTTGTGATAGTGGTTTCTTTTCGAACATGCTCTTATAAAAATACACTGTTTAAAGAAATAAATGCAAATTTGTTATTACAACAAGAATATTCCTAATTTAATGTTGTATTACATATATTATTTTTGTGAAGCTGGTACATCATTAAACTTACATTGCATCAATTAAATTTACTAACTAAGAATATCATAAATAAAAATAAAATATTCAAACTTCTGCTACAAGGTATCCAACTGAGTTCTATCTTTAAAGTGTATCATAAACATAAAAAATATGCATAAAAGATTTTATCACTACAATACATTCTCAATTGAAAGATATTTTTGATCTTTTTTATGTATATCTGCAAATATTATTTATCGTTATTGGCAATAAGAAGTGTAACAATATCCAAAAGCCAAATCTTGGTATAAGCTTAGAATACAGCTAACATTTAATTATGCTGCTATTAAATAATTTGTGTGTATTAAAGTGTTAAAATCTCATGAAACATCCAAGAGCTATGACATAACTAAGTGCCAGATAGAGTAAAAGTAATTTTTTTCTTAATGATTGCACTAAACTGTACTCTTATTTAAATATTGAAAAATATTTGAAGACCATCATAATATTTTTTAACAAATATGATTTATAAAAGTCGTCGGACCAAAGAATTTTCAGATATTGAGTTCTTCTTGTTACCCAATAATCTTGTATTGACATTGTAATTATTTTAACATTCATCAATATTCCTTCTGTTTTGAAAAAGATGGGCAGTTTAAGAGGATAACGTGGACGTAAAAATTTATGTAGTTAGAGTCTAGGTTTTTGTGTGCATAATTTAGAATAAAACATTTAATTTTATAAGAACGCGAACTTGCGGAAATGAGAAGCATCAAGTGTATTTATATATATGATCTTTAAATCATTTACATAAAACTTAAATTGATTATCATTGGACATTACCACAAATAAATAATTTGGACCACGCCTATGATAATCTCGTTATTTTTAGTTCAAAACTTTGAAATTTCAATATTTATATGATTTCATTCATAATATAGTAGTTGAAGTAACCAGTGTTTATATAAATAATATTATTTATCTAAAACCTTTGCCACAAATGTACAAAAAAAATGGAAACAATTGTTATAAAATCAGATAATATTTTGCAAGAAAGTATAAGAAGTGAACCAAATCTTGAAAATAATTATCAAACAATTACTAATATTGATAAAGATATTAAAATAGTCATGAGTAATAGTAAATTAAATAATTATAAAATTTACAAACCTAAACCAATTCGACCACTAGAAGGTAATACAGTGAAAATGTAAGGCCAAAATTTAATATAAAATTTTCATCAAATATTTAAACGTAATTTTAATACACGACACTTCCTTCTTAGACATAATTTACCTATTCATAGATTGGTTAAAGAACTTTATCACAGTAAGATATAAATATTAATTACCTTAAGAAAGCAGAAAGAATTATTTAATAAGTTGTTTTTTTTTAATACCTATTTTCTGTAACATTATGAAAGTATTACATTGATACTAAAAAAGGATGTCAAAAAATCTATAAAATTAAATAGAATACAGAATAAATTTTTAGAAATAACTAAAAGTATGGTGCTAGGTACTATAAACATCGTTTAATAATCCAAACATTAAAATAATCTTTCAAGACTAATAATACTTGTAACAGAATTTAACTATAATTAAAACTTGCCTGTATTATGTCAGTAACAGAAAGAAATCATAAAAAAAATAAATAAACAAATTCTTCGTCTGAAATATTTAATTTTCTTTATTATTAAAATACTTCTAATAAAAACCTCGTTCCAATGTTCAATTCTGGAGTTATCGAAAATTTTGGGAATATGTGTTGAAGTGGCAGAATTACAGATTTCACTTTAAAATAATATAATACCTATAAACTAAAATGATTTAAAAACTGTGCCTGTGAGACTTTTAAAAGAAAAAAAAAGTTTTCATGCCTACCCTTTTTCGCTTGTTAAAAACTATCACTGATCTTATATCTTTTGGTTTTTTACACATTTTTAAATGTCTTCCCAAGAATCGTATCTTGTGTTTTTGTCCAACTTGAATTAGCGTCTTTTTTATAATAATACTGAAATAAATTCCCTATAAGAAAGCCTATTGTAACCTATTATTTTATTAGAAGGCTCGGTTAAATATTATTTGCAGTCGAAGAAACAAAAAAAAATTATAAAAACGAAATTGATGTATTATTTATGAAAAAAACAATAATTGCCCGATAGTTTTTTTTCGCATTTTATGGGTTTAATTCGCTTGACCATTCATCAAAACTAAAAAAAAATATTTTGTTTTAATTTTTTTTTCCATTATCAACATCATTTTTGCAGAATTAACTTTTGAAAAACCTACAGGTTAGGTTTTACAAAGGCACCACCGCGGTCTCAAAGAGTCCTATTGTGGTCCTACAATTTAACACTATAAGTACGAAACTCAAATCAGTCTCGTTAAGGACGAATCTGGGTCTGAAAGTCCGCATCACATATTTTAAAATAAAAAATGAAAATAAAAGAAAAGTGATATCAACTTATTATTAAATAAGAACTTAGGATGCCTTTTATCAGTCTAACCACAAGACTTCAAAAGGTCAAGGAAAAAGACTGATTTTGGGTGTTTTAAATAAAAAAAAAACCGTTATTTTTGGGAAATATGAGCACGAATTTTTATTTTGATGATTTTATATTAAAAGTTTGAGCAATTAATTCAAATGAATATTTGATTCTGAATAATTAAAGATGTTTCTTGAAACTTTGAAACATATTTTGATTATACCACTTTCACCTCAGCTTCACTAGCTAGCTGAAATTATCACAAAAAATGATACGTTACATTTTAGTTAATTGATAATAAGCACTAATTGAAGCTCTGTGAGCTTAACAATTTGGTGTTTTGTAAGCTGAACAATCATAACTAGCTTTGCAATCGTCTTTATATGGACATAAATCACATCGTTTACGTTTTCCAAAGTCAATTATAGGGGTGGAAGGTGCAGATTTAATTTGGAGGATATCTTTGATCATTGATCTTATTATTGGTCTAGTAAGAAAATCTGAAGCCCTAATTTCCGTCATCAGTGATTAATTCGTCATTATCACTTGTTTCTTCACCACATTTGTTCAAAAAAATTTTTTTTGACGAAAATCCATCATTTGATAATGTAATTGTCCTTTTAAAAAAATTACGAAGAAGACGAAACTGGTTCTATCATACCCTTTCTCGTTTTTTTGTACAAAAAATACATCTACACACACGTGTATATATTACGATAATCAAGAAGAGACTGAGGTAAGAACCTGTGAAACAGATTCATTCAGTTTTATTCACCATATCCAGCGCTCAAGTTAAATGGACACTCAGACCCAGTTTCGTACTTATAGTGTTAAAACTACAAAAATGAAATGAAATATATGAAATAAATATGATGTTTTTTCTTAAAAGTTATAGAGAATCGTTTGGTCAACAAAGTTTTTATCTACCATTTTTCATGTTTTCATACAAAAAAATCTATTTTTCGTCAAAAAACAACGAACATACGATTTTATTAGGAAAAACAAAAATGTACGTTATAATGAAAAATGGTAGATAAAAACTTTGAAAAAGAACTAAAAGAACAAACATGATATTTATTTCATACAAAACCATGTCTTTTTTGTAGTTTTAAATTGTAGGTTTTTCAAAAGTTAATTCTGCAAAAAAGATGTTGATAATGGAAAAAAAAAATTAAAACACAATATTTTTTTTTTTTATTTTTTATGAATGGTCAAGCGAATTAAACCCATAAAACGCGAAAAAAAAAACTACCGGGCAATTCAAAAAGAATGCATCAATTATTATAATTAATTTAACATCTTATGCATTTTAGAAACGTATATGTACTTAACAAATCGTATTTGAAAAATAATTTAGATCAAAATGAAAAAAAAAGTATGCTCGTTTTTCTAATGCACTTCTCTTAAAATAAAAGAAAAATCAATTTTATTTTTGTTTTCACAAAAATATACAATCTACTATGTTGGGAACTTTCGTTGTTTAAACAAGAAACTATTCAAGCTGTGCAAGAACGATTTTTTAAATTAAAGCCAAACCAGGCTTACTAAAAAAATTCATACAATTTTTAGTGCATTTTCTTGAAAATGATTGTATTATGGGCGGTCGTGCTGTCCGTCCGTCTGTGTCAATGTTTCAAAACATCGCCAATTGAACAAATTTCGCCAGTCATTACAAAATGAAGCCTGACTAAAATGACAACAAATAAATTTATATGAAAAATTCGAATAAATTCGTAGAAACAGTAATTAAAAAAATGTGTCTTTTGAATAATTATTTCGATTTATATTTGTAGCGCTTAGATAATATAAACTTTTGAGATACATCATTAATAACATCCATTTTTAAGATTTAAAACTAAAGTTTTTGCATTTGAAGAAAATTTAATTTTTTTATTCCTACATTTAATCGAATGTTCATTGAATGAGGAGTTTCATGAAAATATAAATATTCATAATAATAAAGGAAGCTTCATTTTTATTATTTAGGGTTTTTAATGAAAAACTGGTCACCTCTGCCCGAATATGCAAAGACATACACAATGCATTCAGAAGTGTCTAATGTTAGACAAAAACTATTCAATATTCAAGTGGAGCAAAATGGACTTTCATCTGAAAAACGTAAAAGATCGTGGAACAGAGCAGTATTTAGTAATCTACAAAGAAAAGGATTGGAAAAGCAATTTGAAATTCAAAAATACATAACAAAACCTGATCGGAAAAAATTAGCTGCACGACTTAATCTTTCTGATTCACAGGTAATTTTTTTCAACCTTAAAAATAATATATTACTGGGAAACAGTTGCATTTAAAGCTATTTGAAAACCGGGGGAAACTCTAATCATTTATGGAAAAATAAAATAGAGACTCTTAAATTTCACCATGCGGATAATTCTTTTTTACCGCATAGCGGTAATACAATAGAACTATAATTATTATTAAAACGATTCTGGAGTGGGCTGTGCTATTTATAAAATGTCTTTTAAGAGCGAGTTTTCTGAAATCCTGGTTCGGTAAAACAAAGAAAAAAAAATGATTAAAAGTTTTTGTATCATTATGATTTGAGTCTTTTTTTGCTGATAAAACACAACCACCTACAAGTTTTGTGAATACTTAAAATACTTAGATATTAAATGCTCCGCTGAGTAGAACAAAAATTATATGGAAGTCCATCTTCGGGCTCATTAAGACGAATGAATATCACATAACTTGATATATTATTTTATGTTAAGTACGGATATACCCACTTCAGCCTCTTTAGTTTTGAGCTTTTTGTTACAATCAATCAGGAGTTAATTCATTTTGTCAATTTTTGCCACTCTAAGGTACAAATTTTGATTCACCTTTTTGGGTATTAAGTAAAATTAAATGGAAAATATGCACCAGCTTAATTTTCAATTTCTATAAAGACACAAATTATAAGACATCAATTTACAATTATTACAGGTCAAAGTATGGTTTCAAAATAGAAGAATGAAGGAACGGCATAAACGGAATTTATCAGCCAAAATTAAAATACAACAAAATGTGAAACTAAAAGATAAATCAGATAGTGATGAGGATATTGATGTTTGTTAACACTTGTCATCTTTTTATTGAATCTTAGGAATTTAAATTAAAACTAATTAAATTTAAGAAGTTAAGGTTGCTTTAAATCGAGTATCGAAGCTTCATATAATATTCCCATGGAGATAAGAAACTGCAAATTTAATCCAAGAATATTCAACAAAGCAACACTACAAACAAGATTCTTTTTTTGAATATTATCTGAAGTAAGATTAGATTATTTTATATGGTATAATAATAAGGATTACCGAGGAAAGCATGATATCCTCTCCATTTTTTACTCCTATTTTAAAATTTTTATTAAAAATTATAAAATCAAGTGACTCATAATGTCATAAAATTATTTGTCAACCCAGAACAAGAAAACAATTGTTTTTCACCTCAAATGATGGATTATTGGATTGAGTTTCCAACGATGTGAAATGTTCAAAAGAATAAAAAGGATGTTTATAGTAAAACTGATAAAAATAATTAAAATAACAATATTATAATCAAATTCACACCATCATACCCCAACAAAATGCAATTTGTCACCATCTCGGCTTAAAGGTAAATATTATAAAATGTTTTATTCGTGGATGCGTCCGATTGAATTAAGTTGTTCAATTAATATTAATATTATTGAAAATGGTTACGCTGTTGTGAAGAATTAAAAATATGTTCTTGTACTTGATATTTTTTTGTTAAAACATTAATTAATAATTTTCACTAATATAAATTTTAAAATACAGTACTATTGTAATCGATATAGAAAATAATATATTTTTGTTTGACAACTAATTGAAATAAATTGATTCATATTTGATAAAAAGAGAATTGCCAAAGGCGAAAGAAAGACTTATTAAATTAAATACCCGAAAACATTTAAATTTTCAACAAAATGAAGTTCTCATAAGATGAAAGAATTCTGAACCGTATATTTGTGCATTTGCGAGTTAAGTCCAAATGCTTTAATGTGATTTGAAAGTTTCACATACAAAATTTTTAAGTTTTCGTATGTATTTTCTTTAAAAACGACATTATGAAGTTGTATTTTATGGACTTTGCTAGTAATATTATACAGCGAGTTAGGAAAAGTTTTTACCTTATAAGAACTTTAAAGTGAAGTTAATAAAACTAGCTCAAAAGGCTCTTTTTTGATTTTTATTATTTTATATGTAATTCTGAAAATTATTTTAAACAATTGAGTAAATTAGAAATTATATTTTTATTTATCCTTTTATTGAAAATTTAGTTATTTAATGAACTGCGAATTTCCTTAATTTTGGGGTGATTCTTCTTTTTTAATCTGACTACCTTGAAGTGGGTTGTAAGATGATTTTACCTGTGACACTAAAAAAAAAATATGATAACAACCGACAACAAAAAATGATATCATTCTTTTACAAAAAACCCCGAAACACAAAAATATAAATTTAAATATTAATAGCTCATCAATTGGGCTTGTTTATACTGCTAATTGTAAAAAAATAATATTGTTTTGCACTTATTTAACAAATTGTATTTAAATTAAAACTATCATAATATATTTGTGTCTTCAGCAAAGTTGCAGCTTATATTGAGAGATTTCTAAGAACATATATTTTTTTTTAATTTTCCGAAAAATAGGAAAATAATCCGGGTAAAAAAATTTTTAACGTGTCTCGGGGGTTTTTAAAAGAATTAAATCAACATTTCTCTGTAGAACAATGTAATTAATTTAGAAATATGTTGAATTTTAATACACTGTTTTCAATACAAGTTGAACAAGTGGGTTATTACCATTCTATTACTATTTTTTTACCACTTTATTACCTTTTATCATGATTTATATTACCTTTTTTTGCCACTCATTACCATTTTTTACCATTTTATTATTATTTATTACCTTAAATAACCTTTTATTACCATTTGTTCACATTTTAAGTCAAATAAAAGAATTTTTATGTAAAAATCGTAAAAGTTTGATGAAATAATCTTTATCTTTCTTTTTTATTACAATGTTTATATAGTATTCGCTCCTTTTCTCCGACAGAGGCTAGGGCCCAAACGGTTCATCTGAGACCCATATTATATTCTAGACTTATGTTTGTATTCAGTGTGGGAGTGTTTATGTATAAAAAAATCATAAGGTATCTAAGTTGTACAGGAAAAATTTTTCTCATACAACACAAATTTTCATTCACATCACATGTACCTCTTAAAGGAATGTGCTTGATTTTGAGGGTTAGGAATCTTAATCAACAATCAAAAATAATAAATAAAAATCACAGTTCAAAATCAAATGAAAATTAATTTTCTTCTGAAAATGACAAGTTTACGAAAAGTGAACTCAAGAACGTAAAACAAGCGAAAAAAACTAAAATCTGAAACTTGTGCAATTTTTAATTCTTATAATCCATTCTGTCATAGCATGTGATAATTAAAAATTATACAAGATTTTAGTTTTTTGCTTGTTTTACGTTCTTGAGTTTACTTTTCTTAAACTTGTAATTTTTGAAGTTAATTAGATTCAGAAGATTGTTTATTCTTGTAGTTTAATATTGCAAAACTTAGATACGAACAAAAACAAAATATCAATATGAGAATTTGAACAAGCAACTATGCATTTAGGTATTAAAAACTTAGAGCGAAAGAGAGATAGAGTCAATAAAATTAATTTCATCAAACTTCAAATATATTCATTTCAAATGCTTCGCTGCTTTGCAACTTCGCAATTGAGAGAGATAGCAAGAAAAATGTGAAAGAGAGAGAGTTAAAAAGTTCATTTTATTAAACTTCAAATATTTTGATATGAAATGCTTCGCTGTTTTGCAGCTCTGTGTTTTGACAAGAAAAATTGAGAGAGAGAAAGAGGAATCTTAAAAAAAGAAAGATAAAGATTATTTCATCAAACTATTTTATAAAAATATAAATAGTAATAAAATGTTTAGAAATTGTAAAAAATGGTAATAAAAAAGGGGGTTTGTTTTGAACACACTATATAACTTTGTGTATATTTTGACTCAATAAGATAAAAATCACAAACCTCCAGTTATTTGATGAGAAAATGGGATAATTTTAACACTTTGCATTGTTTTTAAATTCAATTGACCACTTTGTAATTTCGGCAGTATAATGTGTTGCGCAAACTGACCAGTTGTTTGTCCTACCACTCCCTTGAGAAAAAGGTTTAGATTGTAATATTATGAATTTTTTTGACTAAGACTGTTTCCATTTTCCTTTTTATTTTTCTTCGTAGTCTGCTTTAAAATATCAAAAAAGATAACGGAATAATAAATAAAAGTAATGGAGAACATTTAGAAAAAACATGTTTGAAAAAAGTGTTTAAAAAAAACTGTAGAGTTGTACTGTTGCCTGCACTCATTGTCAAATTTGTTTTCAACCCTCTTAAATTATTTTTTTATTTTAAAATTACTGACATATTTGTTGAAATATTTCATTAAAATATTTAACTTAGTAGGAGAAGACGAGCAACAAAAAGGAAAATTGGAACATCCTATCTAGATAAATAAAATAAGAATGAAATTTAGGTAAACTTTACTTTAGGAATATGCTGCTTTGGTATATTATTTGACGATGTTGGACAGCTTGGTCCTCCTACATTGATATTTTGTGAACTTTGTCCACTCAATAGAGACTTAGAAGCAATTATTACTTGTTTTCCATTTATATGTGTAATGTTCAGATCAGAAGCGTTGATCATTCTAAAATTAATAGTAAAATATTGTTAATTATTTAGTATATTATAATCCAAAAATATTATTTCTGGTAAGGCTTGATATAACCTCAGAAATTAACTTCACTAAGTAGAGCATAAATGTTTAACTGCTGTTTTTTTCTCAGAAAAATCAACGATTATAAAATTAATTATAAAGAATGTGTATTTCTCCAAAAAAAAGAAAAAACCAACAGTCAACAATATAACACTCAATATTAAAATTGAAACAGAATTTTCAAAGGATGAATCAAAGCACAAATACTACTTGAAATTTTACCTTATTCCAGAAAAAGTTTTGATTTTATTTTCGGTATTTGGTTGAATATTAATGATCTTCGCATTTTTTTGCATGGTTCCAGATGACAATTGTTGTAATTTGATTGTACATGGTGTTGCATTATTGTCTATCTTAATGCTGCCCACTGTAATTTTTTTTTTATTTTATTTTTAGATCCAAAAATCTGCTTGTAAGTAATTAATTATATTTACCATTGTTACAAGATCCAATGATTTGACCAATTGAAATGTTGTCTTTGGTTTTGTTCGTTAACATAACAGAACGGTTATTTTGGCTGAGAAATTTTGATTTTAATGAAGTATCAGACGTTTTTGAAATTAGGGAGCGAAATGATGAAGAATTGAAATTTTGTACATATTGCCGATTAGTATTCAAATTGGATGTCCCATCATTTGTTTTTTTAATAATGAAAGGCATCGGAGATGCTCCTGAAGTTGATTGAAGTTTAACAGTTTGCAATTCTGCTTTATTCACTAAATTTAAATTTGATACCGGTTGTATATTTTTAACAGTTATCATTCGAGCTGATTGCATCATTTTGCTATTTGAAGAAGTTGGTAATTGATTCTGAGTTTTGGACTGAAAAATAAACAAAAAAAATTTTACGAATATTAATAAACTACATACGAAAAAATTAAGACCAGTGATTCTATCTAGGGGGTTTCCAGAAACCCCTTGTTAAATATTATGACTTTGGAAAGAATTAAGTTTTGATACCATTCTCCAAAGATTTTTTTATCAATCGGATAACGATAATAATGGATCACGATCATTTATTGTTGAATAACTTTATTCAATTTTTATTTAATTTTCATTTAATTCCTCTTATTACCATTTTTATTTTTATTGTTTTATTTATTTACTTTGCAATTTAAAAAAGTTTGAGCCTTTCGAATATTTTTAAGGCTTGTTTCATAAGAAGCATCGTTCAGCTTACTGACAAATTCGAAGTAACACAATAAATTAGACAGTGCTATGGAAATTTATTTAAATTTAATTAAAATAGTTTTCAGTTTTACCTAAGCTAGGTTTTTTTTATTAATGGTGCTCTTGACCTTTACTTCATAAATTTTGTAATATAAAGATATAACTAATGCACGCTCATAAAATATCAATGAACATTTTAAATAAAGGATTTTTTATCGAAATTCCGACGAAAACTAGGTGAACAACCTCCTTTGCGGCATACGGGAGAAATATTGGACATGATTTCAGCTTTATTCTATTAAAAAGGACTTTATGTGCTCTGTAGCTTAAGAAACTAAAAAGTTATCTTGTTATGTTATGATAGCTGGCTAGCCAAGAATTGAATGTAGACTTCCTCTGTTATCTTGCAATTCGACCAACTGAGTAGATTTTTGGGGCTTTGTTATCAAAAGATTTACGGCTCGAAAATATCTTCAAAATTGAAAGTCATAATTGGGTGAGATTTACGGAATTTAAGACAGGAAATCTAAAAAATTTTCCGGAAACCCCTTATTAAAAAATTTAAATAGAATCACTGATTAAGACATATAACATAATTATGCGATCTGACAAATTTATTTCTTTCTTCTAAGACTTCAGAAATTAGTTTGAAAACCCCATGAAAATTCGTTTATCATTAAAGAAACTTTTCAGGATTAAAACGATTGGGCTTAGGTATTGAGATCAAAAAATTTACCCCAACTCTGAAAATGGTTGAAAAACAAATTCTTATTATGTGTGCATTAAGTAACTACTGAGAATTTATGTTTATTCGTCATTTTTTGAACTGAGATCACGAACTAGGTTTCAGGTCCTTAAAATAAAGTAAAAAACCGTTAAGACACTTTTTTAACAATCATATTGTTCACTTTTAATAAGGTATGCCCTTTAGTTTCATGACTTTAATTTTCTTAAAATTCCATAGCTGTTTCACATAAGGCTGTTACAATTTTCCTTTTTGTTTCCCGTCGCCTCCTACTTCTTTATTTCACAAAAGTGAAGAGGGAATAATAGTAATAAAATAATGAAACCCATTGAAAACCTTGAAAATATTTAACGATCTTAAATTTTTCAAATTTTAAAAAGAAATTAACTAAATATTTTCTTAATTTCAACATGCAGAAAATGCAAAACTTACTTAATTTGCTTGATTTTTTTTTCAATAAATATTTAAAATATTTTTCACATGAAAAAAATTTTTTATGACATTTGTTTATAAATTTTTTTTTTTCATCATTATTTTATTTCCATTATTCATCCCTCCTCCTTTTTATTATTTTGAGTGGACTGCGACGAGAAACAAAAAGGAAAATTGTAATAGCCTTAAGTTGAATTCTATTAAAATTGCTCAAGAAGCTAAAAAGTTATGAAAAATTTTAAAAGACTGATATTGAACCTTAAATGTAATTAAATAATTGTATATTAAAGTTGGAAAATTTCCTACCTGTAAATTTGAATTTGATGGTGATAAGCTTTCAGTCGTTATAAGACCAGATATTGATCCACTGATTGATTTAACTTGAAAAATTTTTGCTGGTTTCATATTAGATGAGTAATTTGTCATGGACATTGGTAATGACATTTTGGCAATATCAACTGAATCTTTCTGTAACCTCACTTTCTGCTTATCTATTTGAACCATGGATTGTGATTTATTGAGGGTTAAAATATTTCCATTTACATTTGTTGAAAGTCGACTCGGAGATATCTGAACAAACTTCTGTGGAATTATACCAATTTTACTCAGGTCTGATGATTCATTTTGTACAACTAATTTATTTTCAGTTTTTTGAGAATCTGTAACTTTTGTCATAACTTTTGTTGAACTTTGTTCATTTGTTTTATTACTGCTAGGTAATTGAACATTAGTGACAACCATATTTTGGAATATACTCGAATCAACATTAGAGGAATTGACATTATTATTCTGCTTTTTGAATATCTTTACTGAAAGATCTGATACAACTTTTCGGGCATTTGTTAGGTTTGAAAGTTTAATTTGGTTTTGTACCATCGTGTTTGAAGTTATATCTAAATTTTTTTTGATTGATTGATGTAATGAATTTTTCACTCCTACTAATGGTTTGCTGACTAAACATTGTTCCTCTGTAAGTTCTGTTTTTGTTGAAGAAAAATCTGCACTACATAGCTTGTCTTCTTTTGTTTTATTTTTCTTACAAATATTTTTTTTTGGTTTATCAAGGCATTGCTGTTGGAGATGCATTTTCTCAAACTCTATTTCTGATCGATTACGATGTAAATAAATCCAAATTTTTCGTTTAGCATCATATCTAACACAAGGATCTGATTCTGTATGCATTCTGTCTAACGCACCACTTACTATAGTTTGGAGTACTTGATCACTTGCGGATGAATTGATGTATTGAGATGATTTTAGCAATTCGCATATTTCGGCTCTCGTCCCTTCTCCATTTGGTAGTCGAGCCGCAGCATCACGAACAAGAGTTAAAATTGTTACATAATTTGGTCGGTTTGGAGCCAACATATTATGCCCTCTTGCTTTAGGCATTCCAACAATTTGCTGACTATATATTCCTTTCACTGGACCCACGACGCTTTTAAAACCGTGATGAGAGTATGTAAATGGTTTATGAGGATTTTCATAGCGCTTTTTCTCTTGAACACGAAATTCTTGAATTTCGTTATGAGTAGCTGTAGTAACTGTCCAATGAGAAGATAAAGACTTCGACTTATCTAATGTTCTATGGTCTGTAAGCTCATTTGAAGATTCCAAATTACAAAGTTTTAACGTTTTTTTCATTCCCATATCATTTTTTCTGCTTAACCAATAATTGCATAATGGAACCAAATTATTATCAGTATCTCGACCAGCTCCAATCCACTGATAAATATTTAAGTGTTCTTTATACTCCAGATATGGTACAAAATCTTCAGGTTGATCTGTAAAATCTCCTGTCAGAAAATATACAGCGGAAGGTAACATTTCAAGCCAATCCTTTGATTTTTCATACCAATTATTTAATTGTGAAATTGGGTTCTGGAGCCAAAAGCTTACTTTCCTTTTTAATTCGTTAAGCGATATACGATGATCAGGAGTAGAGCATAAAATATCTCGTATTAATGACAAAAAACAAGCATGTACCTCTTGTAACAATTCGGGTATTTTAGAGGTTGAGGGAATATTGATATTATCAGTATGTGTGACAACATCTAAATTTTATTAAAGAAAAAAATGTTTTATAACTATTTGCAATATCTATAAATCGAAGTTTTTCATTGATTATTGTCGATACGAGTCGTTTTCCAAAAATAAGTATAAGTCAAGGTTTTTGATTTAAGAATTTTCTGATTTGCGTTTTAATAATTAGGGTCTTTTTGGTTCTTAACGACACAGGATTCAAACGATAATTAGTTTCGCGCATTATAAAAGAAACATTCTCAAAATTACTTCATTATTGAGATTATTTGTATTTTCTTAGCTTAATTTTTTTTTTGGTAGATAATAAGCTTTAATTCTTACGAGCCATACACTTCAGAATCAAGTTTAAAAATCAGTTATTTTTCTTCTCTTTAAGAAAGTAACAGAATTACATTATTACCAGAAGTAAGGGTCTTCCAATTTCATTTGGTGGTTCTTGTCACATTTAAAAAAAAAAAACATGGGGGATGGGTGTGTATATATTTCTCTCAATATATTTTTCAAAAATTTATTGAAGTATGAAACAAAGTTATATGAAAAGTATTTATAATTTATTTTGCAATTATATGCACTCATACACGTTTGACATTAAAAAAAAAACAAAACTCGTAAAAATGAAACATGGTTTTGAAACAAATCATACAAAAACATCATCAAATAAGTGTATTATTTCAAAAAATTTAAAATAAATTAAAAATTATTTTTGATAAAAATAAAAAAAAATCGGTAAAATGTGACAGCATTTGGATTGTTTAGTATACAGATTTTAATAAAATTTACACAAATATATTGCTGTCATGGGTTTTGAAAAATAACGTTTTTAAATAAAAAAAAACAGTTTGCCTCAACAATTATTGTTCTTCTGAAAATATATGAAAAAAATATATCCCCCAGGACAGAAACACTAAATGAAATTGGAAGACCATAACGATGGGTCACATGAGATTATGTAGAGTAGAAGTTTTCATAAGAAAAAAGTAGAAATTCCGATGAGCTGTACATGGATAATTTTTTTTCATGATTACGTCAGTAAAATCGGTAAACACCATTTTAAATTATTATACCCTTACTCAGATTTCTCATTAACTTCACCATTTTTCTATTATAAAAACGTATGTTACAACTTTCAAAAATTTAAAAGATTTACTTTTCCATATATTCAGTTTTTCTGCAAAGATGAAACAGAATGAAACGAGGAAAATTTTTCATTATCGCGGAAAATTTTGGAAAACAAATGTTTTTGTATGGACACCAGGCTTTTAAAATGTTAATATACTTAACTTTGTCGAACCGTTTATATTCTAAGTTGTAATTTGTAATCACCAATTAAAATAAAATGTGACTTCTTGATTAATTTTATAAAAAGAAGTACCTGAATGATCAATAGTATTGGTTGTTTTTTCTAATATGATATCACTTTTTGAAGGATCTAGTCCTGTTTTAAACGGATTTCTTAACAAAGGTTCAGTGCTATTCAGCTTTTCATATTTATCCTGATCAAATTTCTCAAAAGAATAATTTTTGTTATCTAGTTCTAATTCTATGTTTCCTTTGCTTGTTGGATACTCTTTTTGCACGATATTTAGACGAGCAGATTTCACTAAATGGTTTTTAATTTTTAGACCAATAACTTTTTCTGAATCTCTTTTCCGTTTCTTTATAATATTTAGCTGAGTTCTTTCAAAGATTGTTTCAATCGGCATTTCTAGTAAATCTTTTAAATCCTGTAATAATGTATTAAATTTTGTAAAAATGATTTTAAATAAATATAATTATTCTTACTTTTTGGAAATTATATTTCTCATTTTTATAAGTCATTAAGCTTTCTCTAAACCAGTTGAGATACTGAAGACTTGATAAATCCAAATCAAAGGTGTTAATAATTTTTGACGAGTTCTGAAAAATAATTATAAAGTAAAAACTTATGAAGTATATGAAATAAGCATACTATTTTTTGAATTTGTCTCTTCCTTCTATTTTTTACTGTATTAAACTCATTCAGATCATCGGAGGACTCCTCATCATCACATATTGAAATTTTTCCAATTTCAGCATTGTATCGGTTAAGTGCTCTCTGATATACCTGAAAGGTTGAACCAGGAATGTTCATTGATAAATTAAAAAGACTTTTATCCGAAGATTTTAAAAAATATTTTCGTGAATTTTTTAAGTTCTTGAATAATCGACATATTCTTTGGCATTCATCGTAACCTCTAAATTGTTCTTTGTTTATTAATCGTTTCAAATTTTTCTTCAAACTACTCTTCGTGGAAAAATGTTTATGTAATTTTGTTAACGCTTCCATGTTAAATTTTTTCAATTTTCGAGACAGGAGCAAGTTGATAGTTTTATCTTTTTCTTTTGTATTATTTTCACAAAAGTCAGGCAAAAAATTGCTTGTAAGGTGTTCGCGAATAGCCGGTGAGAGACAATTCCATGTATTTAACGAAAAAAATTCATCAAATAATGTTACATTTTTACAAATTTCTTTTGGAAGTTGCAATGCTTCCGAATTAATTTTTACAACTTCCATTTTAATGTTATTTTTACTATGTAACATGATTCAAAAAATAATATATATATATATGTTTTTTATGAATTTATAATTTTATATAATTTATATTTAATTTTTATTTTTAAGTAAAAATTCTTTAAAGTATTCGATCTGTTTTGTATTTCCTTTATCAGGGTCGTCTCTACTAAGGAGGATATTTTAAACCTCTGTTGGCCATTTCAAGAAACATTACTGTAAAATCTTACATAACAATAGAAATTTTCAATAAGATACACACGAATACAGTAAAATTTCGTTTCAAAGTTTGAATATATTTCCCCGATTTTCAAACGCTAGTTCACACTCATTGAAGCACTTATTTACACGACTTAAATGTATAGAATAGTATACACATACTTTATAAATAGGGACTTAAAAATAAAATAGGATTATGTCCGAACTGATCGTTAAAAAGAAAGTATTATTAAATAAAATTTATGCTTTGTTTTTTGGTAACGTACGTTACCATTTTGGTGTCTATGTATCATTATCTAAGTCAAATACTTAAAAATTGTATAATTAAATAGGTGTGAAATTAGATAATGATAAGAAAGTAAGGGTTTCTTCACGATATTAATTAGAATGTAGGTAACAAATCGTTACAAAAAGTTGAAACAGTTAAACAAAAAATTACATTAAAATACGAATTGCTGCGAAATAACAAATAAAATTCATCAATGTTCGATTTCTTATCAAACCTATTAATATTTTTGTCGAATTGAATGTTAATCTATGCTTAGATGTGAGAAAATAAGTGTTAAATTATCTTAAATTAAAAAAACGTACACCCATATAAATGATGAAATTAACTTGTTTGTCAAAAATGGCAATTTTCAAAAATAAAGCAAAAATGAATGGTAATATCTTTTATTTGAAACAACGTACGGTAACGTGCGTTACATAGTTGGGGGTACTTTTTTTTTCTCTAAAAATATTGTAAATTTTATTCAAATCTGTATTTCCGAATTAGCAACCCAACTGTTGTGTATCTATACAGATATTTTATTTTTTTCTACTTTGGTGGAAAATGTCGGAAAAATCGGGAAAATTAGTTTTTCATCGGAAATCAATGAGTTAACCCGGTCTTCTCCATCGCAAATTTTTTTTAAAAAATGAAAGCTCTATTTCGTATCTATATTTGCTCCATACATCATTTTGATGGAGGACTTGGAGAAATATGAGAAAAAAGCCTCACAAAAGCGGTCATATTTGAATTCTACGTATGTTCACCATATAAAAGTTATTAAGGCCGCGACAAATGGAAATCGAAAGTTTTGTCCTATTCCAATAAATAGTTGGATGAGGGGGGGGCAAAAAAAAAGTTCCACTCGCAAATAATGTTTTCAAGGCAATTTCTTTCAAATATCACTATTAATAGATGAATACTTACTTTCAATTATAATTCATTGTCTTTTGAGAGTGTTATTTGCAACTTTTTGCAAAGAAATCATCAAATCGAACAATTTTATTAGAAATTCATAAAATCTATTTAAATAAATTTGACCGTTAAAAATTTTTGATTTAAAAATTTTTTCAAAAGGAATTTCAATTGGATTTTTTTTTTTATTTAGTTATTTTCATGCAAATTAAACACGGTAACGTAATTTTTACTTAAAAATTGCTAAAATTTTCAATTTTCAGTGCAAATCCGGTTCAAAAACAAATTTTTTTTTATCTCTCGTCTTTTTTGACTTTTCAAAAGGGGCATCGGACAAAACTTTTAAAATTCATTTGTCGCGGCCTAAAGTTCAGTTAGTAATCGAAATGGTCAGTTTTAGATACGAAAAATCTATAATATTTTCAAAAAAAAAAGTAACTCAGATTAATTATTAAAAAAAAAATTAATTCTGAATAAAATCTAATTTTTCACTAAAGTTAGGAAATTTTTAACTTTTATATGGTGAATATACGTAAAACTCAAATATAACCGCTTATGTGAGGAGTTTTGTCATATTTCTCTATGTCCTAGATCAAAATGATGTATGGAGCAAATATAGATGGGAAATAGAACTTTAATTTTATAAAAAATTTGGCGATGGAGAAGACCGAGTTAACCCATTGATTTCCGATGAAAAACTAATTCTCCCGATTTTCCTATCTTTCTTCTACAAGTTGTAGGTCTTCTCAAGCTGATTTGATTTGAGTAAGATTACGTTTCTGTATCTTAAGAAATAAAGGAGATATAGTCTGACAAATATAAATTGAAATTTTTTCGCGTATGTACAAACAGAAAATACGTACAAAAAATTTCAATTTATATTTGTCAGTCTATACCAGGGTTTGAAGCTAAAACATAAAATACGTCTTAATTAATAAATACCATGGTATTTTTGTAATGGAGACCATTAGGGCTTTCTACTATGAGCGTATAAATAAAATCGGACACTATGATTTCCACACTCAGTACGATTCATGTGGAACTGCCCATATGTAAAAAAATTTTTAGGGCAAAATGATGATTCAGAGCACTTTTCCTAAGAGATTCAAAAACAGGTTATGGTTTTTATGAGACTGCGGACTAACTATACGTCCAAACAAAAAATTTTTAGTACTTTTGGAAAAAATTTCTATCCTATCTATTTCTATTATACCTACCTAGGGATGTTCAAAGTGAAAAACGACACTTTTTTTGAAAAAAAAGACAAATATTTAATTGATTTTTTTTTATTTATAATTTTATATTTTAATTTATTCTGCTTCTTGAAATTTAATTCTTGGGGAAAGCTGAAATATAAGATAAAGTTAGTTTTTAATTTAAAATATAAATTAAAACATAGTTACGCCTAATAAATTTCTTGGAATGTATCCTTCCTTCCCTGATTCATTTTTAGCCCACCACCACTCTCTTTCTGCTTCGTCTCCTTTTCTCAGTATAGTTAATCGTTCATTTATATAAAAACTCAATTCATCAGGATTTATGGCATCATAAGAAAAAACTGCATAAACTGTACCGTTATTCATTATTCCTAGTTTCTCTTGAACGTCTGTGAAACGAAAAATCAATTAAGAAATTTTTATGATTGGAATTGTATAACTTACTGTATAAATATTCAGAGCATCCATCGAAACCTTCTTCATCTTCTTCGCATTTTTCAGCTAATAAAATATTAAAAAAGAAGATTTTTCAGTTCTTAAAACAACCACAATTATTTTGGTAAAAACAATTTTTGAATTAAACTTTACGTACCTGGAGTTTCGTGATCAGATAGTGTAGATGCAAAAAGACACGCACCAGATTCAACCAAAAATTTTACCATTGGTAAGTTGTTACAGCTGGCAGCGCAATGTAATGGTGTCCATCCGTCTGAATCTTGAGCATTGACGTCACAACCAAAATTGACCAAAAATCTATATATAAATAAAATAAGCATTGAACGCTTATTAATTAATTTTAAACTTTTTTCAAATATTTAACCCTTTTGGAACTTGTGGTTGCTACTAGGTTAACCACCTTCTAAAAGTCACGAAAACCGATATTATACTTTTAAAATTTATAATTTCTTTTTTAAACAGTAAATTTGAATTCCTAAAATTAATTTAAAATAGAAAATTTGTGCATTTGAAGATTTCACAGTATGAATTTTTACTGTTATAAATTCAAATCTTAACAAAAGTAAACACAAAATAGTGATTTAATTTTCTTCAAAATAATTTAATAACAATAATTAATTTATTATATTTTTTGACAAATTATTGCATTTTTTTAAAAGGAGATCCATTTTCATTGAATTTGTTCATAAATCTTGGTGGTTAGACATGGTAACCACCAGAGCTTAATGAAACTGCTATGTGTAACCACCCTCATTTTTTTAGTTATTCCTTTATAATTATAATTCAATGTAACTGAAAATTCTTATTTTAATCTTTGTTTTAAGCTCTGTTCGTTCAACGATATAACGGTTTTATATTGTCCTCTCTCAGAGCATGACAATTCTCAAAAACATTTTGCGTTTTACTTAAGAACAGGAAAAGATGGGAGATATAGGGGATTTATCTTTTTAGTATATTTTTCTAATTTGGACTAAAAGTTAGAAAATTATGAGCCATATTAGTTTATTTATTAATTGAAGTGTTCTGAACACGACTTAATTAATTTAAAAAGAAATTTTCAAGAATTTTAATATTTTTCAATCGTCGTTCGTAATCCCTAGAGTCAATAATTGAGAATTCATTTTGTCACTTGCAAATTTCACAAACAAAATTTTGAGATTTCCGTATGCGTATCTACAAGGAAAAAATTTCAAACTACAGATAACATGTATTTTACATACTTGACGATTTCAAAATGACCAGCACATATAGCATTGTGTAAAGCAGTTATTCCTTCGTCATTTGCTGCACTTGGATTAGGAACCTTTAAACAAAAAAATTAACAAATATGATTAGCTAGTTAGATTTTTTTGATTGAACTACAACTTTCTGGTAGGATTTTCATGGAGTAAAGTAGGTTCTCCGATTATGTCGCCCTTTATAGGATATGAATTTGAAATTCAATGAATTTCATTGAAATTGTTTATAAATTTTGGTGGTTAGACATGGTAACCACCAGCTTCATGAAACTGCTATGTGTAACCACCCTCATTTTTTTAGTTGTTCCTTTATAATAATAATACTTATAATAATATACTTTATAATAATACTTATTTACTTTTTTTTTAAATTTCAGCCAAATCGGAGTAGCTGGCAAAAAACTTTTTTGTGTAATTTTAGCTAAAAACATCATAATAATTATGATTTACACATGAAAATTGTATACATTTTTTTTTCTTATTTTTTTATTATTTATGACTAATTCAATGGTTTGTTCTTATTTTTGATTATACATCAATAATAACTTTTTTACAAATTTATACATTATTTAAATCATCATATATTTGAATATTGATATGTTATGAAAATCAATAAAAAAAATATTGAATTTGGTGTAAGGAACTAAAAAACTTAAAAAAATAACAAAATAAAATTTTTGATACAATTTTCATGTGTTTTTCATTATGATGTTTTCAGCTAAAATTACACAAAAAAAACTTTTTGTCAGCTACTCCGATTTGGCTGAAATTTTGAATAAGGAGTGGTATTTTATAGTAGATCATATCCTATAAAGGGCGACTTAATCGGAGAACCTACTTTACTCAATGAAAATTCAACCAGAAAATGGTAGTTAAAAGGATTTTTTAATTTGTTTAAGTTGGACTATTAATTATAAGTTTATTTTTGGTAATTAACTAATAAGATATTTTAGGACTGAAAATTCAAAAAAAAAACAATATGGCTTCTAGTTTAGCAGTCGTTCGGTCATTCGGTCTAAAATTAAAAATAATGTAACAAAATTGTTATATTAAATGCACTTTATACCTGAACAGCTGTTTTTTTTATCAAATCTAATTCACCTTCTAAACTAGCGTCAAGCAGCAATGCTAAAAGTTTAAATGTATGTTTTTAAATTTTATTACGAAATGAAAAATTCGATTTATTACCTAATGGATCAAAACTCACTCGACGTGCAAGTTTCATTTTTATATTTTGATTTGTTAAATTTTTTTTCCTTCTAAATCCTTCAGTTTTTTCTTCAATCTCATTATTGCCCAATTGGCAATTGTCTAATTCGTCAGAGCTGTTTAAAGGAACCTTTTCATCTATTAACGAAGAATCATTTTGAATATTCCCACTTGTGGTATACTGATTGTCACTTTCATCATTTTTTTGCATATTTGATTGTTGGTATTTGCTTAACACTGATTTTAGTTTAGGCTGTTCAATATGGGCTTGCTTTTTGATCGTAAGTGGCTTTGCTTTTATTGGAAGTTGATCAAATAGAGCAGCGTTATTTGTATTAAATTTTTCATTTCTTAATTCTATATTCTGGTCATCACTACTATTTCGAGTTTGTCCTTTTAAAGGTTTAGGGGGTAAAGCCGGACGAGGTTTTTCCTTTTCACTGTTTGCAAGTTGTGTGATTAATGAAACACTGGGTGAAACTATATGAACTTTAGGATTAACAGAAGAGCTAACAGAATTGCTTGTAAATGAATTTGGAGCTACACTGCTTACAGGTTTTCTTGGAGGAGTTAATAAATTTCCAGATGGAATAACATGCACTGTTTTAGGTTTAATTTGTATGTTTCTATCATTAGATCCGTTGTCATAATCGCTGTTAATTATATTTTGTTTATGTTCTTGATCCATTGATTTGATCGCCTTTACAGGACTTAATAGCAATTGAGTCAAGGGGGAATCATTGTCTTCTTTAATTTGTTTTGAGTCAGTTGATGGTGCATTTTGATCTTTTGTTTTA
This sequence comes from Culicoides sonorensis, assembly GCA_900002565.1. Taxonomy (NCBI): domain Eukaryota; kingdom Metazoa; phylum Arthropoda; class Insecta; order Diptera; family Ceratopogonidae; genus Culicoides; species Culicoides sonorensis. The sequence continues at coordinate 485,182 of LN483433.1, forward strand.
TTGACATTTTGTGCTTGCATTTGAAATTCCTTTTTCACATTTTCTCTCATTACTGATAAACTATCAAATGACAAAGTCTTAGAAACGAATAAATTATCAATATTTTCATTAATTTTATCTGCATCTTTTATGATAACATTTCTAGCGTCAGCATAAACATTTTCTTCATTATTTATCTTCTTGTTTATCATCTCGTTTTGTTCGTATCTTAGCTCTTCACTTTGTAACCGTTTTGAAGGAGTATGGTTATACGGCTCAACAGCAACAATATTTCCTCTTTTTTGTTGTGTATATAAATGTTTCATATTGTTTACTCTATTTTGCATATGAAACCCTGAATTACCGTCATTGTTATTAAGAGTATTATCGTTTTGATCATTTGAGATTCTTTGAAGGAATAGATTTGAGGATTTTTTACGATTTAATCGTTCTTGCAACTGTAAAATTCTTTGATCAACTGAATAAAGCTCTGCTTGTCTTTGTTGTAACGCTTCTCTTTGCAAGTGTAACTTAGCGTCTTGTTGCAAAGACAATTGGTTTCGGTACTAATTGGTAGAAAATGCAAAACGAAAATTAGTTCTTTTTCTTACCATTAACCTTTAACTTACCATTAGTTCTCTACGAAGGTTTTCTAATTCTTTAGTAGTTGTCGATGTATTTCCAGGTTGTATCAACGCTAGTGGCCCTCTTCTGTCACGCCTTATCTCTTCTAGTTGTCTAGTTAATATATCAACTTTTGCTACCGCCAAACTCAATTCTTTTTCTTTTTCATTGAAAAGTGCACGTATAGAGTCCAAATCATTACTCAATGTAACATTATAACTTTTTTGTAAATCAACTTAATAAGAGTGAGAAATCAGAAATGTAATTTAATTGAAAAATTACAAAAAATAAAAATTACCTTGTCCTCTTAATGCCCTTAACCTTTTTAATTTTGTCTCTTGGGCATCTACCTTTTCCCTAAGACGTCGCAATCTCTCATTCTCTTCAGCTGCTTCCATCCCTTTAGATTCTTGAAGTTTTAAAAATCTCAATCTTTGTTCTTTTGCAACTAAAAGCTATTCACAAAGTATGATTTACTTCTTGTAAAGTAAACTTTAAATGATATTAGATTACCTGTTGTTGGGTATCAATCTGTTGTTGTTGTCTTAATGCCATTGTTTTCAATTCTGCAGAAGTTGCCCTTATTGGGACCTTTACATAAAGAATATAAGTAACAGTTTTTACTTTTAGATTTGATCCTTACCACTTCTTCTATATTATTAGGTTGCTTCATAACATGACGAGAATCTAAAAAAATAGGAACAATTTTTTTTAAAATTCCTTAATATAATGGTATAATCTAATGTAAGAATTAGGTTTTATCATATGTTTCACTTTGGGTTATGGAAATATGCAAACATTCATAAGGAAATTAAGATGGAGAAAGCTGTATATTTCATACGATATACTGTAGAAACACACTTATCAAATGGAACGAATAATTATAGAAAGTTTACTATAATTAAATATCTTCTTTGTCTTTATAAATTATTTTAGAACTCTTAAGATATCAAATTACAATAATTAATAGTAATTTCTGGATTTTTTATTATTACAAATAATATTGTTGTTGTCGTAAACAAAAATTAAGCTGACGTATTACTTAAATAATCTTTATCTGACTTTTTACACTTGTTTAAAGTCTGCTTTTTATATGAAAGTGGTGAGTTTAAATAAAGTGAAGATAAAAATTAATAATCATTTTTTTATTAAGCAGGTAAAAAAAAATTCTAAATTTCTTTACAAATTTTAACACAAGTTAGAAATTACACTTAATGATGCCCTTGTAGAATTTATTCCCAAATAGCATGTTTAAAGTATCTAAAGTTATATCTGTTAGAGGGATTAATGTAATAAGATATGTAAGCAAATACAACTTGACAGTTTGTTTTGAATACAATTACCACATTATTTCTTACTCTCAAATTAAACAGTCGGAAAATATAAGAAATTCATTAAAATCAAATAAAAATAAGAAAACGCATGTTTGTACTTTCACTATATTTCAAAAAAATTCTAATATAGATAGTAAGAATCCAAATTAGTCATAAAGTTCAATAAATTAAACCTCCCAATCAGCGATAACTTTTTACACCTGCTTTCATGTGTTTGCTAAGAATTTACAATTAATTCTTTTTAATGAAAACATTATTTTACATACAGTTGAATAAAAAAGTGATTTGACTTATCTTGGTCATTTCAGCTTATACTAAGATATTTAAATTAAAAGTTATGTGAACAGAAATTTATATGAATAGGACTGATAAGACTTTAACTAAAACTAACTTAAAAATTAATTACACTAATATCACAGACTTCTATCTAATTTTCAGATGTTGTTGTAAAACTGTGCATTATACGAGGTACAATACTTTACATAACGTATGATTTTGACGGATAAATTTAATGTACAAATTTAATAAGAAAATAATGAAATTATTGAACTTTTATTTATTTTTTTTCATTAACAATAAAAAAAATTAATTTAAATAATACAAACTACTGATATTTTCATTTAAAAAATTTACGTTTTATAAAGTATGAAATGTACTTATTGTTGGGCGACGTTATAGATAGTATACGGTGTAGCAAGTATACGTTGTGTTCGGTGGATACTGTACTTAAGTAGGAAGTTCTGGTTCAGTTTTTCCATACATTCTTCAATAGTTTCGATGGCTGCTTGGTTGTGTAAGTCCGATATTCTTGTGCTATACGGTATATTTAACGACATTCTGAGTACTGAAACGTAGATAATTCTAATATACGATGTAAGGAAAAAATTTGAATAAGCATTGAAATCGGACATAATTTAAAAGACGTTCATTTTGACGTTAATATACGCTGAAATCGTTTAATTATGTACGTTTTTGAATAAAAAATAAAAAGAAATTCATGTATTTTCATTTCTAATCGCTAAATTTATTTCTAAATCTTACCATTATAATTGTTTTGCACATGGGTAAATTTCAAAGCAAAAATAGGTTTGCCAATTTATCAATTTTGCTTAAATTTCTAATAAATTTTTGAACATCTATTTTTCGTCAATAAACGCTAATTATGAATGTTTTTTTCGTCCATATACGATTTCTCATATTCTGTTTTTGTCAATATACAGAAGGTCATTACGTTACAGTAAAATTTGATTTTTTTCTTATGAGATGTCGCTGTGGTATTTTCTAAAAAAAAATTACTATAATTATCATGGTGTATGAGTAAGTTAGGCAGAAGAAAGAAAGAAATAATCGTTTTCTACAAACTTAAAGAACACATTTGTAGAATTGAACTAATGTTATTTATTTTTTTTATTTATTTAATAGGCCCAACTTTTATTGTGCGTCCCTCTCTTTCTGGTCGGGGCTGCAAAGCAAGAAATACTTATTTGATATCTATCAACAAACCCCCCCAACGACTCAACCTTGATGAAGTGAAATATACCGTGACTATCATTTTCGTTCTCGTCAACCAGCAGTTAGATGAATTCAACCCTCTTTAATAAAGAGCAGAGGAGCGTTCGATATCTATCTAAAACAGCTATATATAACTATTTTAAAGAGAGAAATTTGTTGAGAAAAAAACAATGACAGAGAGAGAGTCACATAAAAATTAAAACTAAATCAAAATTGAGTCGTTTTGAGGGAAGGCTAGTTAAGGAAAAAGGCAGAGAGAATGAAAGTCGCATTATTATTGTCGTCACTTTAAATTTAAGATTAACGTATAAATAGATACTTTAAATTCATTTCAGGATCATATTAATAAGTAGAAAATTTAAAAGAATTTTCTGAATCAGAATAGGTATGTAACGTTGTTTTAAAAGAAAATTTGGTTTTTTGAAATCAATGCGACAAAATAGATTGTGTAATCTGGCTTAACTGAGTGAAAAGGGTTATAGAAAATACTGTAACGTAGATAACACAGCTAAACAAAATAAAATCGATGTGCTTGCTTTGAGAAATTCCGAAACACGTCAAAAAGATTTTTGAATCCTGATTATTTTCCACTTTGAAATTTTAAAATTCACTGATTCGTGTTTGTTTTATGAAATAATGAAATTTGTATGGAAAAGAGTCATTTTCCCTTTAAGTTCAAATTATTAAATATCAAAGTTTAAACTTTTCTAAAGTTAATTTTGTTCCAAAGTGTCAAGTAATTTATATCGTTGGAAAGAAGGCAAAAAAGGGTAACAGAAAATATAAATTTTAATATAGTTTGCCCAATTATATTGGGCTTTTTCAGGCTAAAAATTAAAAAAAAAGGAAAAATACTTTATTTTTTTGTATTTTTTGAACCATATTTAATATAAATTGAATATTATGCGGGCTTATTATAATAAAATTTATATTTTCTGTTAGCTCTTTTTGCCTTCTTTCGAACGATATTAATTACTTGACACTTTGAAACAAAATTAACTTCAGAAAAGTTTAAACTTTAATATTTAATATTTTCAACTTAAAGGGAAAATGACACTTTTCCATACAAATTTCATTATTTCATAAAACAAACACGAATCAGTGAATTTTAAAATTTCAAAGTGGAAAATAATCAGGATTCAAAAATCTTTTTGACGTGTTTCAGAATTTCTCAAAGCAAGCACATCGATTTTATTTTGTTAAGCTGTGTAATTGTAATATACGATGTAACGGAAAAAATTTGAATAAGCATTAAAACGTAGATAATTTAATAGACGGTCATTTTAAAGTTAATATACGCTGAAATCGTCTATTAAATTATGTACGTTTTTGAATAAAAAATAAAGAAAAATTCATGTATTTTCATTTTTAATCACTAAATTCATTTCTAAATATTAGCATTTTAAATGTTTTTCACATAAGTACTTATTTCAAAGCAAAAATAGGTTTGTCAATGTATAAATTTTACTCAAATTTCTAATAAATTTTTGAACTTCTACATTAGCTACCACCATTTGTAGGCTTTACCACCATTTGTGAGATTTTTGAAATTGAAAATTTATGCTTATAAATAATGAATCACATTAGTTTAATATTAAAAATGTGTTATTTAAGTTTGTAGAAAACGATTTTCATTCATTAATTTACTATTTATTTTTTATAACATCAATTTAAAGCGATATTTGATTTGTGAGTGGTATGTGCGAACAGGCGTTCCCTATGTATTTTTCGTCAATAAACGCTAAATTTGAATGTTTTTTTCGTCAATATACGGTTTCTCATTTTCTTTTTTCGTCAATATACGGTTTCTCATTTTCTTTTTTCGTCAATATACGGAAGGTCATCGTATATTAGATTTATCTACTTTACAGTACTGAGTTTGAAAAAAACTCCGCCGTTTTGAAAAAATTTAAATCATTATGGAACAAAATTTGTTTTGTTGGATAGAGAAGATTACTAAAATGAACTTTAACTCATTAGCTCTGAGATTAGGCTCAGGAATTAGGCTCCAGAGTCTGAAAACAGTTAAAGGCCCATAATGTCAGATTTTTTCTAATATTTTTTTTCAAAAATTTTCAAAATGGCGGCAATTTTCAAAATGACGGTTATTTTCAAAATGGTGGTTATTTTCAAAATGATAGTTTTTTTCAAAATGACGGCTAATTTCAATATGGCGGTTATTTTCAAAATGGTGGTAAGTCTGAAAATGGCGGCTATTTTCAAAATGGCGGTTATTTTCAAAATGGCATCATTTCAAAAAACTGCCATTTTAATTTTTTTAAAACGCCATTTTAAGTTTTTTTTTAAAAAGACGCCATTTTAAGTTTTTTTTTAAAAAGACGCCATTTTAAAAATTTTTTAAACATTCAGCCATTTATTGATTTATAATTATTAAATTTAAAACTTAATTATACTCAATGAAACGAGTCCCATCGAAATGCACTGTTCGAAACCGCCCAGTGGTTAGAATTTCCCATTTTTATTTTTTTTTTGGAAAATCCGCAAAATTAATTTTTTTTAAAAAAACCGCCATTTTGAATTTAAAAAAACGTAAAATATTAAACTAAAAAATCTGTTATTTTGGGAAAGTTTAGGCTTTTGAGGTTCAGACCGTTTTCTGGCTTTGGGGTTCAATTCCTGAGTCCAATTTCCAACAAAAATATCAACAATTTTTTCAAATTTTTAACCGTTTTCAGACTCTGGAGCCCAAACCAAGATACTAATCTCATATCTTTAGAGTTTAAATTTATGCATCAGTTTCCTTAATTCATTTAAAAAAAAACCTAATTTCGCTCCGATGAATATTCCGACGTATTGGATGGATCGGTTCACAGTAAAAAAAGTGAACGAGACCACATCGCTCGCTCTGTGCATAAAAGACACTAGCTGTGCATAAGCACACTATAACACTCTCGCTATGCGAGACATGAAAATTGGTAAAATATTTACACAATTTTTTGTTTTGGAGTAAAAAAAATCATGTTTTCGTAAATTTTAGGTAAAAGTGTAAATTCAGCAAAGTTGAAGCCTGAAATATTCTCTACAACTTTGCTTCAGGCCACTTTTACCTAAAACTTACAAAAATATATTTTTTTTACTCCAGACCAAAAAATTGTGTACATTTTTTACCAATTTTCTTATCTCGCGCTGTGTGTCGTGCTGTCTCGCTATGCGAGACATGAAAGTTTTATAGTGCATAGATGTAAAAAGTATAGAAGTTTTTAGTGCATTTCGTAAGAAAAAATGCACTATTACAGACGGTTTGTCCGCCGTCACTCTGACCCTCATTTAGCTCCATAACTCCGGAATGGTCCATCGGAGCGAGGTCAAGTTTTTTTTATAAGATAGAGGAGGTCTTAAGGATGTTTTTAAACTCATTAGCTATGAGATTGGGCTCATGGATTGGGCTCCAGAGCCTCCAAAGCTTAAAAAACCGTTAAAAATTTCAAAAAATTGTTAATTTGTTTTATTAGATGGAGAAGCTTATTAAAATGAACTTTAACTCATTAGCTCTGATATTAGGCTCAGGGATTGGGCTAAGGGATTAGGCTCCAGAGCCTGAAAACATTCAAGACCCCAAATTGTCCGACCTTTTCAAATATTTTTCTTCAGAAATTTTCAAAATAGCAGAAATTTTTCAAAATGGCAGAAAATTTTAAAAATGGCGGTGTTTTTCAAAATGACGGTTATTTTCAAATTGACAGTTATTTTAAAAATGACTGTTTTTTCAAAATGGCCGTTATCCTAAATGGGGGATATTTTCAGAATGGTGATTATTCAAAATGGGGATTATTTTCAAAATGGCGGGTATTTTCAAGGGGTATTGTCATAGAACACTAGTGTCATAGTGTTCTATGGGTATTGTTATAAAAATAAAAACTTAATTATATTCAATGGAACGAGTCCCATCAAAATGCACTTTTCTAAACCGCCCAGTGGTTAGAATTTCCCATTTTTAATTTTTATAGATAATTATTTATTCCACATAATAAAATGACCGATAGGTGTTCCTCAATAGCCGATAACTCCACTCTAAGTAAAAAAGCTTCTAAAATATTATCATATAATCACACAAAAATGACAATTCATCAAACTTTGGATATTTTCAAAAATTCGTTCTGCTAATTCGCCCCTGTCTGATAATAACCAGTATATGCCCCTGTTTCAAAGTTCACGAGCTCTTCAAAGTTTACTTATAGATTACTAATAGCTTAAAGCTATACATCGAAGGGTTAGAAATATGAGCAAAATATTCGTTTGGAACCTTAAAACTTTTAGGAGTTTGTTAAAACAAGAGCTAAAACTTTATCACTGTTCAAATCAATGGCTTTTGAAGGTAGTGAATCTGATGATCCTGATGTTATAGCCTCATAAAAAAGCCTACAATGAAAATGCTTTACAATGAACTTCCTGCCTTCTGCTCCATAAAACTTGAGAAATAAAATGATTTTAAAATAAAAATATTAACACATATAAAGATTATTAAGTCCTAATAGTTTGGTCTCTTCAGGAAAGTTGTAGCTTAGGTTAAGGAAAGGCCGCTTTTGATATCTCTAAAGTTAAAATAGACAAACGTTTTCCAAAAAGTAGAAAAAAATATTGACCGCTTTAAACTGTTTAACCTCCGCTGGTCAATTTCTCGACCAGTAACTTTTTAGTCGAGAAGTTCCGATCAGTTATTTTGATTTCATCGTTATAATAAGAGAATTTCTAACCGAAATAAGATGAAATGATATATTCTCCTCTTTGTTAAAGTTTTTTCTATGTATTTCCGTTATATTAAACGTCAGCTCTCTTAAATCGATATTCCTCGAAAAAGCGGTTAATGGGTGAAGTATATAAAATAAATACTTCATTCAAAACTAGGAATCTCAGTCGATCTTTATTGATATATTATATTGAGTATTATGTTACTAACTTTTATTTATTTAAAAATAAAAAGCCGAAAAGGAGTAGTTTAATAAAATTAATGAATTGTATAGATAAAATTATTTTATTGATTGAACGTTATTATATTAATTTATCAATAGATTTCCATTACCTTATTTTTTTTAATAGGTAATTAAATCCATAATTAAAAAAAAAACTATAAAAACCGAACGATCTACAAGGAATAGAAAAACTGACAAACAAAAATTAATTTAAAAAAAAAAGATAATAAAGGAGGAATAATGCAAAAAATATGTTCAAATAATAATAAAAAGTGACTTCATTCTGTTGAAAATAATTCTTATTTTGATATTTTAAATAGTACATACAGTTACATTTACTTAACAACTACTTTGAATAATAATATATTTATGCCAATGCAAAAAAATAAATGTTTCTGATTCAATGTTTCTGATTCAATGTTTCTCTTATGTAACGCTACTTAGATAAATTACATACGAAGCATTTCATACTGCGTGAAAATAGGTAAGATTTATGTAAGATTTATGTAGATTTATGTAATGAATTGCTATTTTGACAAACATATGTTTAAAGATACCATTTTCCTTTCAAAATCACCATTTATACCATCTTTTATATTTTGAAAATTTATTCACAATTCTTTTTTCACATCGGCATTTATTTAAATATGAATTTTTAAAATTTAACTGAAAAATGATTTTGTTTTTTTTTTTATCAAATAAACAATTATTGAAAAGCTAGTTTTACTTATTGTATTTGAATGTTTGATTCTATTGCCATTCTGGTTATGGTAGTACTACATTAATTCAATATACAGTATTGGTAGTAATATGTCAAACTAAATAAAAACATTTATGGGTTGATCTTCTATTCTAAGACCATACAACAAATCGCAGTTGATCTAAACTATCTATATCAAAGTCAACTATCAGAAAAGAAACGTTTTTGTATGAAAATTGTTAAAGTTAACATATACATTGCCAAATACTGTATATTTTAATATTTTTGTCGATAAGATAATTTAGGTTTCTCGTTCTTTTTTCACTTTCAATTCACTTTCACCTAATATAGTTGCAATTTCACCTTGCATGAATGCCCACGGTATAGTTGAATTCGCTAAAGGACATTTTTCTCCACTTGGGCAGTAAACTTCAGTGCCAGAACCCTGAATCAAAAAAAAAATAGAATACTTTAAGTACTTTACGATCATCATAGATATAAAAAAGAACAAGGTTCAAAAAATAATACAGAATATGACAATGACAAATAGAAATTATAGTATACCTGTCGTTTGATGCTTTCTCGGCTGCAAGGAAAACAAAATTTATGATGGTTAACTGATGGACACTGAACAAAATGTGTATCTTCCAATCTTTCCTGACAAAGAGTGCATTTTAACATCGAATTTGTTGTTCCACTTGTTGTAGGAGCAACAGTGGGAGTTAAGCTATTTGGATTATTCGTAACACTTGTATTCAAAGAAACAGGATTTACTGTCAAATTAGACTGTGCTTCAGTAGATGTTGTTGATGAAACATGCCGAGATCCAGAGGATCTTCGTCCATTCGATGAACCTAAATCTGAGCAATTATAAGATGCTACTTATACAAATATCCATATTTATAAAATTACCAGAACTGTTAGGTGAATGTTGGCTACCTCTTGATGCCGACCTAGCAGGTAATGGTCCAGGTGGACTAGGTCCATTTCTTGCAGATGGACTTCCAGATGGCAATGTTTCCGTAATAGACATTAAATTAGCCATGGGACTTTGTAATGAAACGATTGGAGCTGGTGATTGAACTTCAGCGCTTATTGAAACTTGCGCTAATGGTATATTTGCAGGATATACTGTAAGAAATCAGTTATAAATACTTTAAATTATTATACATCAACGTCTGTTCGCAAATACCACTCACAAATCAAACATCGCTTTAATTTGATGTTATCAAAATCGTTTTCTACATTAATAATATTAAACTAATGTTATTTATTATTTAATAGAAAACATTTTCTATTTCAAAATCTGATTTGCGATCGGTAAACCTCACAAATGGTTGTAGCTAATGTACTTAATAAATAAGAAAAGAAACAAATCTTCACCTCCAGGTTTAAATGTTGCTGTATCAAAAGATGGAGCACGAACAGGATGTTTTTCTTTATAATTCGCACGATCTTGTACAAATGGGACTGATGGTAAGGACTCGCCTCGGGTAAGTGGGGGTCTAGAAGGTATTATAGGTTCGTCTGACCCTCTTTTTACGGTAAGAGATGCTTCATCTTCTTCTTCGGGTGCCGGCCGTTTCAAATTTGGTAAAGTGCTTGCACTAGACCGTCCTGAATGTGGAATGTGATGAGAAGCTATATGTTGTGTAGATACCCGCTGTTGTGATCGATTATTTCCATCTTGAGAAAAATCTAAAAGTGTAGCGCTTCCTTGTGATTGTGGCGGTTTTTGAAGAGAATAGTGATGAGGCGTTTGTGTAATATTTCTATGAGACACTTCCCCATTTTCATGACTCCTCTTACTTGTACCTGCAGAGTGTATTCGTTTCATTTGCCTAGCAGTTTCAAGAACTAACTCGATTCTATCAGCTCCCTCATAATTTACACAACCTCTACATACAGCTTCTGAAAAGTCATGTATCATAGCCCAAGGCATTCGCGGTAAGTCGCAAAGATAACAATGTTGGCGTTTTGCTTGAACTGATAGAGACATTTTGAATGCTATTTTCGATTATTCCTTCAAAGTTTATTTTCTTGCACAAATCTCGTCACAAAAATTTAACAAAATATTTGTAATATGATTTATATTAAAACATCAAAATTTGATTTTTGAATCCCTAAATCAACAATATAAGCCATTGTATCCAAATAATACAATTAGATATTTTTATCATTGTGGTCGAATTTGAAAACTTAGTGCAATAATACAGAATATAATTTTTTTTTCTTCCCAAATATCAGAAAATAGTTATGAGCATAATAACATGTGGAGTAAAAACAATCATATGAACGCTTTCACTTCATTAATAATGGCGATCCGCGTCTTAAATTTGTTTACACTTCTTAATTATTCAATGTATTTTTTTTATAATATATGTTTGAGTTATCAAAAGTACAATTATATAATTTAACTAAATTTTCTTATATTTTATTCTTCTTTATGTTGATTTTTGTTTATATTTTATATAATGTTAGTTTTTTTCGTGTCTGTAAATAATTGTTCTTTTTCCCTATCAACAAATTTTTACTATCAATAATGTCCTGTAGAGAGTCGTTTCAAAATGTGAGCGATCTCAATCATGAAGAGCTTCGAAATAAACTGTAAAAATTAATAAAAAAATTAAGAGAAAAATTCGATAAAAATGTAGTGTCGCAAACTGTTAGCAAAAAAATGCTCTCTCAATTTTAGGTCAAGCAGTCTGGCGAAGCCTTAGAATCCAGATGGATGCTTTGTCAGAGGTGAATAACTGTCAATCAAACAAACCGTCATACCCACCTCACTTCTGTGTCGAACGTATAAAAATTAAAACGTTTAAAAGGTTTTCTTTTGAAATATAGAATAAGTACGGTTATAAAATATATTTATTTTTTTCCTGAAGAAGTCGAACATAGAAAATGAAAATAGGTGATTGTAAATTTAAATTGTTTTATATCTCTAAATTATATTTGGCCATAGTCGGGTAAAATTTTTTGAAACAAAATTATAATTATTATTATAATTTATAGAGTTAAGATACTATTTCTCTTCTATTTATTTTACATTCCTTTATTTATAATTCCAATCCCGGTGGATCTGGTTCATTTTGTAATTTTTCATTTGAAGTTTCCAAACTTATTTGTTTGATATCATCAGCTTTTCCTTTTAAAATACTCATTACTTGATCTGATACATTTCCAATTTGATTTTCTGTGATACTTTGAGCATATTCTAGTAATGGTGCTCGTAATTCAGGACACAGTTGCAACGCATCATTCAATTGAGTAGCAGGAAGTTGAATTAAAACGCCTAAGCTTGCTGGAAGTAATCTTTGGCAGCATTTTACAAATCCATCCCATACAACTTTTTGTTGTTTCCAAATCTGAAATTGGTCAAGTATTGTAAATTCTGTATTTTTTACATGTCAATCAGTATCGTTTTTTTTCTATTTTACGTTTAGCGCATATTTTAAAATATAACGATTTTTTTTTTATTTTGGATAAAAGCTCCCTGTTTTGATATGGGCAAAATTATTTGTATGTCAAAGCTTTCTACATACTGTGCTGTTTGTTTAGTTTAGTTTGTTGGTCTAAAATACGACAAAAAAAATGATATTGAGCTACATATAAGCAAAGCATAATTTTGTGCAAATAATTTTTTATTATTATGTATAGTATTTGACTTTAAATGTCATTATATATTCTGAAAAAGAATTTATGTTAAATATGCAATAAGATTTTGCAATCATTAACCCCTCGTTATTTTTCTGAAATGAATATCAGGCATTAGTCAATTTTGGGAAAAAAAATCAAAAAATTTTAAGTGTAATTTTAAAACTTTTATCGAGTCAATATTTTAGCTTATACTTCAAATTAACGGGAAATACAAAAAAAAATAAAAGTTATTTTTTAAATACACACTTAATTTAAGTTTGATACTTGTACAAAAATTTAATCTAAAAACTGAATGAATTTTGTAATTTTTGAGATGATTTTTTTTCTGTGTTTTGATATTCCAAGAAAAAAAAGTTTTTGGATATAGACAGCTTT
>LN483433.1:508949-527700 GCA_900002565.1 Culicoides sonorensis
ATTTTTTTTTTTTTTTTTAAATAGTTTATTATACGAATCAATTTTTTTCGCCAAAGAGGAACAGAATTGAACAGAATTTTCTACATTCATTTTTCTCGATTCAAACTATATTCATACCTGCTCCAAATATTGGACCACAGCTTATATGATAACATATTGCATATAACTTTTTGATTAATTCATATTTTTTAGGAGGTTGATTCTTTTCATTTTTATAATTAAAGAGAAATGCATTTTCGGAAAAAATATAACCTTTCCTCCCTGATTTACTAAAAGCAACATCTGTAAATCCTCCACAGACTGTGTTGTCAGCTCCCTGATTGATAAAAAAAAAAGGATTTTCAACTATTAATTAATTAAACCAACTTGTTCGTCGAATATTCATTACATAGAAACACAAAAATTTTTCACGTTATTTAGACAATAACAAATTAAAACTTCTCTCCTTGTTGCCTTAGGAAGATCAAGGAAGATATCAAGTTTTCTTAATTCAAATAATTAATCTTACTTCTTAATTTAATTAGAACTAAGGCCGCGACAAATGAATTTTAAAAGTTTTGTCCGATGCCCCTTTTAAAAAGTCAAAAAAGACGAGGGGCAAAAAAAAAAATTTGTTTTTGGACCGAAGTTTGACAAATATTATAACAATAATATGTATATAATTCAAAGTAAGAGTTATTTTGTCACTTGTTTTTATAAGTATCAATAAAAATTTATAAAATGAATTTATTTTCATCAAGTTTTGAGTATATTAGCATAATATGGGGAGTTGGAACTTTGTGCCGATTTAATTTTTTCCTCGGTCTTACTTTTTTTTTTAAATAGACAGAATTACCAAAATTTTTTTAAAAGTGTTTATTACTTACCAATACTACAATGTATAAAGGAGCTATCCCGTCACATATTTTATGAAATAATGATGCAGAAAAGTTATTGGAAGACGCTTTGTATAAAAGTTGCCAATTTTGTTTTTGTGTTCCGAACCACTCATTTAATGAAATTTGTAATTGAAGTTTATCATTTTTTAAAATTGTTGATCCATGAAAAAAATTAATACTGCATCGTGACCGTAAACGTTTTCCGTCTAAAGCAAGAGCCGATACATTATACGAACCTGGTGATTTTGTTGCATTGAGAGCCGCATGTCTATATCTTTCTAACACAAATTCCATAGGAACTGCTCCAGTCGGTTCCACTTCTTCTGCAAATACTTTACCTGAACATTTAAACATTTAAAATCATGACAGGTAAATGTTAAATTTAAATTTAAAAAATGCATACTATCGATTAACAACAGTCTAATGTAGCTCATAATCGGTGTTAATTGCTGACAAACTCGTTGACGTTCTTCTACGGTCCAATGTGCAAGAGGCTGGGTTACACCAGCTTTGTGCTTTGCCCATTTCAAAACGCTCCTTAAATAACATAAATAAATTAAATAATAAAGTTTTTTCAATACAAAAAAAAAATGTTTCGTTTTTTTAATTATCTTAATTAAGTAAAACAAATTTATTTGGGTTTTAAAAAATTCAATTGGAAAATACCCAGTATTGAAAAATATTTTTGAGATATTGTGGGGTTTTACACAAGTATGAAATGGATTTTTTTTGGTCGAGCAGTGATATTATTTTCATAATATTAATAGTTTTCAGAATTGTCTTTTGGTATTAATGATAAAAGATGTTTTTTCCAATAATATCTTGGGATTTTTCAAAGGTTCACTAAATTTTTCATCTTTTTCGGTACTGGTACTTTATGTATAAGTTTACAATTAACAAAATTGAATAAAGCGTCTTCATCTTATAGGTAGTTATCAAAAAACGTCACATTTGTCGGTTTCACATATGATTCATATTATCTTTTCAAAAATCTTCTAAATAATAAAATAAAAATAATAATAAATCTTCTTAAAAAAAAATACCTAAAAACATCAGCCTCATCCATTGCAAAATCATCTGAAGATATCACTTTAATAAGTGTTTCTTTACTTATATTCAAAAAAGCATTACTTTTAACACATTCCAACGCATTTTCTTCAATAAAATTAGAACACTTTTCTATAAAGGCAGATGATGAAAGTTTATTTGATATTTCTAATGAGGCCTCCAGAAACAAAAATGCATTTTCAACAGACAATGTTGACAATACATATTCCTTAAACAAATAAATTAGTTTTTAAATATCATCAAATACGTGTTCTTTCATTGGTTTGTTATAGTTTTTTCAATACAAGTAACATACCTCACATGCATCCCTTAGTTCAATAACTCCTAGATCTTGTGCACAAGCCATCATTTCAAATACTTTTGAATCTTGTAATCTTTAAAATTCAAAAATTTGATATAAAACAAGCAAATTAAAAAAAAAACTTACATTATTTTTGCCGTATATACGTAAACAATAAATTGTCTGAATATATCCGCTGATATATGAGGAAGTCTGATGCTTATTAAATTACTTGAAATAGATACCGTGGATCCTTAAATCAATATTAAAGATATATTATAATTTTGTTTTAATGACATTTACAGTAAATTAGAATATTAACCTGGAATTTTTGAGATCTCTGATCTTTTAGTAGTTTGGAAACTTTTACACCGAGCTTGCATGATTACTTTATGAGCGTATATCTTTTCAATAGCATCTTCATCCCCCATCAAAAAAACTAGAAAAGCTCATTTTATATTTTGGAAAAAAACAACAAAATAAAAAAAAGGTTGTGAAGGAATTTACCTAAATCTCCAGTGTGTTCACTCGATTCACTTAATCGGTGTAAATCTTCTATTAATTTTAACTGTGGAGTACCTAGAACAAAATTTTCACTCGAAATTGTCTGTAATCTAGGTCCCATTTTAAAAAATATATATTCAAGTTGACCATAAATTATATTAATATACAAACATATAACTCTGTATCTAAACTTTTATTAAACATTCCTTTTTTCGTTTAACCATTCTCAATTCATTCCTCTTTATAAACCGGTTTTTTGAGTTAAGAATACACAAACATGAACACTTGTTCATTCGGTTAGTTTTAATGATTGCTCAAATTTTAAAATCTGTTGATGTCTAAAAATAAGTCCTTTATAGTAAAAATTATATTAATGTTATTTTTGTTTATACAAATATCTAGTTTTTATAGAACATAGTTGTTATAATATGATCATAATTAATTAATAGCAATTTGATTTAATTTTTGATAATGAATATGAAAATTTAAAAAATCGGTCCATTTTAGAAAATTTTGGAAGAGTCCATTTTAGAAAATTTCGGAAGAATTAGTTTTTTTGGAAATCCTGCCATTGTGAAAAATTTAGAAACCTCTTCCATATTGGAAAAATTCTATGTGAATTTTTGTATTTTTTATGAATTTTTTATAACTGTGTTTTGATCATTTTTTTGACCTTTTAGATCAAGAGGTCAATCTCAAGACTTAACAAATAAAACTCGATCTCGCTCAGATGGATAATCAGCAAACCAAAACACGTTGAAAAAAATATTCGGAAATTTAAAATTATAAAAATTTCTTTAAGATGTTCACATTAATTTTTTTTGTCATCACGAAGTTTTTTTAAAACTAATTTTTTTTTGTTTTATTTTTTCTTTAAAAAATCTTAAGACAATATGAAATCTTTTATAAAAATATTTTATCAAGGAGAGTCCGCTAAACAAGTAAAAAATTTTTCAAAATGTTTTTTTTCTGAAGAAGTGATTTTCTATGTAAAAATTTAAATAATCTTAATTTAATTTAATTTTTTTTGTACCGGGGTTATTTTTAAGGTTTTGTGATACCTAAGTAGATAAGTAAACAATAATTTTTATCGTATGAAAAGCTCAAAATGAACGCAGGAATCATAAAACTGATGTTAATTATTAAACTTAAGTATCTGATGGACAATGTTCACCATTTATTGTCACTTAGTGTATTTTGAAATCTTAAATATACATGTATGTATGAGTACATAAATATATACACTAACCACCCATTCAAAAATCAACCCTCTATTTTTTCCACAATAGTCTATTTGGATATATTTAGATACGGATTGTATGTGTAACAAACCCTAACTGTTATGTTTGCATATATGTGTAATTCTATGTAGGAAATCAAAATAATAAAGAAAAATAATATAGTGGATGGTAGAGGCTATAAATTTAAAATTGAACTTGCATATTTCTATTCTGACCGAGTGAAGAATAGCCAATGAATGTACAATGTATCAGTTGCGGAGAGGGGGAGTTTAAATGTTTGATGAAATGGAACCGACATTATGTTACTCAATTTTTTTATTATCTAGTGTTTCCTATTGAATCTTTTTTATTTTTTTCCTTACTGTATGTAACTTACATAAAATTTCACAAATCGGCAATTTTTATGAGATATTTACTTATTACTTGGAATGGCTAATTCATTGGATAAAAAATATTTTAAAATATATTAAAATGAAATCGTTAATCATGAAATATGATTTTAAGATGTTTGTTTGTTTATAAAGAAATTTATATTTATTTAACACAAATTGGAATATTTTCCAATACAAATGATCTCTAATAAATACATTTCAATCACATAACTTGTTAATTTATCCCCTTACAAAAATTTACAATATTCTATTATTTAAAGTATGTAAAACATTTTTTAGATTTAATTTACTGTCATTTCCATCATTTATATCTCTTTTAACCATGTTAAAACAGGTCGTCTGGATGTGTACAGTAAGGAATTACAGGAGTAAGTATTTAAAAGACAATCACATAGAATGTAATGTATTACTGTACTTAAAGCTTAGGATACATCATTTACTTACATGCATTTTCATCAAACACTATTATTTTTCTTTTAGTGAAAAAGATTTTATGGTTAACACACAACAATCAACAACCTTCAAGACCCATCAATTTTCAAAAAAGTTAAAATCGAAATTAATGAAAAAAAAAATACTAATGATGACATTTGAGAAAATCCTATTCATTTGCCTGATTCCAGTAAAAAGATATAGACAATAAAAACCCTTTTTTAATTTTTTCGTTTTTTTGCATCTGGATTTTAAAGACCTAAACGCCGGTTTTAGATCAGGCAGATTGTTAACATATTCCATTAGAATTTAATAAAAAAATCAAAGTAAACTCAAATTATTTGAAAGTTATAAATGCTATGAATTCAAAAGTTTAGCTTGGCATTTGACACAAAAAATATAATAAATTACAAATAAATTCTCTTTCACAATGGCTGGAAATCTCACATTGAAGATATACAATTCCAAAAAATATTAAATGAGTTCCATCAATTTAAAAATTGCTTCTGAAAATTCAATTATAACTTAGTTATGTTAAATTTTTATTTCAGACAAACAAAAGCAGTAAAAAAGTTAAAAAATGAAAAAAATAATTAATTCGGGCACTTTCAACGCGTGGATACTAATATTTCTTTTCCAAAAACTCTTGAAATTATTTTTTCTTAATTGTAACTCGTGGAAATGAATATTATTTTTTTTAAACTTGTTTAAACTCAAAATACTTTCGTTTTACGACCCGTGGAAATTAATATTTTTTAAGTCTTGGCAATGAAAATGCGAGGTGTTAACTCGTAGAAATGAAATTTGAATCAATTTTAGATCGAAGAAATTAATTTTTAAATTTCTCAAAACGAATGAAAAATGAAATTTCATTCATGCAATAAAATCATTTCTGAAAATAAATATACAGTCGTCTCTAACTCTTACACTACAAAACTTTCATTGCGCGAGACATGAAAATTGATAAAAAAAATATTACAAAATATACACAATTTTCTAGTTTGGAGGATAAATATCATATTTTCCTAACTTTTAGGTAAAAGTGGCATGAAGTAAAGTTGTAGAGAATATCTCAAGCTTCGACTTAGCTGAAATGACCAAGTCGATATTTTAATTTATGGAATATCGTCTTGGTCATATTGGTAATATTTTCTACAATTTTGCATTGATTAAGTTAATTTTAGTTAGAATGTATAAATATATGTTTTTTTTTTAATTAAAGACCGAAAATATCAAAAAAAGCTTCTTAATATTTGAAATACCGATTTGATCAGCTCAGCAAAGTTGCTGCTTGAAATATTCTGTACAACTTTGATTCATGTCACTTTTACCTAAAGCTTACCAAAACATGATTTTTTTACTAAAAACTAAAAAATTGTATATTTGAATACAGTTAGGGATAAGCGTTGTAACTCAATAAATTTTCGGTAAACGCGAATTTTGTGATTTCTTTCTGTTTGATGCCAGCTAATTAAAACGCAAATTAACTTTGTATTTTTTTTTCATTATTAAAATAATAAAATAATGCCGATTATATTTGTTTAATTAAATTTTAAAAATAATTCATGATTTTAGAGTTTTAGGCAAAATGTTCCTTATCCCCTTGTATCATTTTCTCGGGACACAAGACATGTAAGAACGAAATTTTCATATATTTAGTAAGGATTTAATTCGTATTTTTTCTTTTTTTTTTTTTAGTGGGATAAACGACGTAAATATACAGAATACGTACAAACATTTTTGCGTGGTTTTTTGTATGTGTTATCAATTATCATGTCTCGCGCTGTGTCTCGCCATGTGAGACATGAGAGCTTATAGTGTATGTATGATACTTTTAAACACTATATCTATTTGTCTAATTACATCAAGTTTTTGGAAATTAGATTTTATTATCCACGAGTTAAGTGTATAGTTAAGAGTGATCAAATATTCATGTCCACGAGTTCTATATAATCTTGTATATAAGTTGCTCCACGAGTTTGAGCAAGCTTTTAAAACGTCAGCACAGTTATGTGCTCATATGTCTGTATAGAAACACTGCCGTCAAAATTTAATTATAATACTTTTATATTTAGTCAAATCGAAAAGTGTTTGTCAATGAAAACGCCGCTACAGCCTTTCTGGGGCTTCCTGGACCTATAGTTTCTTCTGAAACTATGCCTCATTTTCATCGGCCGAAGTGCTCGCGTAAAAAAAAATTAGGGTGTCCATATAAAAAAATAGAGCTGTCATACAACTTTTAGTGAAAATTCAAAAAATTTCCACGAGTTTTCCGGAAAATTGGGGAAAAAAAATATATTTTCAGAATCCCCTCAACCTAAGCTACAACTTTGCCGAAGACACCAAAGACCTAACGCGAACATGAAAAAAATTTTTTTTTTTTTTTCAATACACATGAATTCTCTTAACATAATGTGAACACATCGACTTGAAATTCAGCATTGTTATAAAAAAATTAACATTAAATAAAACTAAAAAGTCAAAAATAAAAAAAAATGATAAAAAAATGATAAAAATCGTGCTGTATAGAATCGTGGAGCAACAAGAAGTTCTTAACTTCTAAAAAAAACTTTTATTAAAGGTAGACGGCTAACTAAAAAGTGAAAAACAAGAAGTTTTCAAGCAATATTAAGTCTTTGAGATTAAACACAAATTTGTTAAAAGTTGAATTTTGAGTATTAACTGGAAACAAATTTTTTTCATAATAACTTTGATCCTCATTCACAAAAGTGATAGCTCTTTGGTAGTTGTGTTTTATCAGTAAAGAAAGACTGAAATCAAAATTCAACTTTTAACAAATTTGTGTTGAATCTCAAATAGTTTATTTTGCTTGAAAGCTTCTTGTTTTTCACTTTTTAGTTAGCCGTCTACCTTTAATAAAAGTTTATTTCAGAAGTTAAGAACTTCTTAAGGATACAGCACGATTTTTATCATTTTTTTTATTTTTGACTTTTTTTTAAGTTATATAATCTATTTAAAGTGTACTGTGAGAATGACTATTATTTTTTTATCTGCTGCTAAGAAACATTAAACCAAAATGTAACAAAATAAATGCTGAAAGTTAAATAAAAAAGCAACTTTAATCTTTAATTAGAACTCTATTATAGTTAAGATTCACCACCTTACAAAGTGTTAATTCTTTTCTTGTTATTTAAATTATTACTTTAACATAAAATTTATTTCCAATCTATAATATGAAAATTATTAAGACTGTTTTTTTAATTTAGTAATTTTTTATCTTATCAATCAAAATGTCTTTGCACTTTCTACTTAAGGTTATCTTAGCCACATACTATTCCATTTAAGGGTCAATCATATTATCCTGTAAAGAATAATTTAAAAACTTGTTCGACTAGTGTTATTCTTATTCGTTAAAGTAACCAGGTTACAATAAAACAAGTTTTTCATTTTTATTTTGAATAATAAACAAGATTCACTCAATTTAAATATCCTTAACTTGTACATTACAATTAGATAATAATCCAGTTTGCCTCGTGGTTAATATGATGCTGCAATGTTTTTTAATATTGGTTGACTTTTAACACTAAGTATTACATTTATCTCATTATACAGAATTTTATTTTGTTTGTGTTTGTATGACCAAGGGTCAAATGGAATCACTCCAGATGATCATCAACATGCTTTATAATGAATATATTTAAATGGTACATCAGCTTCCCTTATTTTACCATAACACCTTTAGTCAGGTGAATAAAACTGTATAGGGGCGAAACACAAGAAGAAAAAAAACAAAATTTTTAACAGCTATCAGTAAATAATTTTCTTTTTTTGTTTTGTGTTTACGCTATTTGTTTGTTGTCTAAACCTAAATTCATCAATAAATGTATATATCAACTGTTGACTTACCACCTGTCAAAAATGTACTAATACGATAAAAATCTGGTGTGAAAAAGTTGAAATTAGCAGCAATTTGTTGCTTTGTTGTAATAATTGTATTGATTTTTATTTCATTTCATAAACAAATAATAAATTATATCCCCTTCATATTTACTGAATTAATATTTTTCCACAATTCTGAATTTTTTTTTACAAATATTATCTGATAATTATGATATTTTTACTAGATTTTTGTAAAAGTTAGGGAATTCACCCTTTTTTGGTGTTTTACCTGCTGCCTCTATACTCTTTCTTACTTAATTTCTTCCAACTTACAAAGTACATATAGATTGTAGAAGTTTAGCTATGATTGGAAAAGTTTTTTTTGATATATATTTGAATAAAAAAATTGATAAAAATTTTTCGTTTTTCCGACTTTTTAACGACGATAAAATATTTAACGATGACCATATGAGTGTATTTTTATAAAATTCAACCAATTATAGCCAGAACGTGATTTTTTTTTGAACAATTTAATTTTTATAAAAATCATCTAATTCATTAACTTTGCGTGATTTTTTTTATAAAGTTATTGTTTTAAAGAAATTTAAAAACAAGGCAAAGTATTAATAATTAATCATTAACTAATAAGCTAAAGTTATGAAATACACGTAAAAATTAATGACATTGACTTTCGATTATATTGAATAATTCTGTGTTTTTCATAAAATTATTTGTAATTTTTTCTGTAAAATTCGTTATATTTCTAATAATTATAATTTTTGAATATTAATTCTTCCTTGGAATCAATTTTTGTATTATGACTAAAAAAGATGTTTCATTTAACATCTGTCAATGTAAATGATGTAATACATACGAAAAATACGTCGTTGTTTTTATTTCTACAAACTTGTATCCGCACATCTGCAAAATATATTTATTATTTTTTAAATATTTAACCCTTTTAGGACGCGTTCTGATCTAACTTATGGTAAAATGAAAATGCACATTATGCATTTTTATTAACAATACAAAACAGTCCCGTTTCGGATCAACATTAATTAAATTCAGGTAGAAATTTTCTGTGTCCCGGTATAAATTTTTAAATAATATTTGAACATACTTCTACGGGAAACTTCTATTTTGTGTGACTTATTTACCCTCATTGCCTTATAGAAAACCTAAAATATTCACTATTGTTCAAAATGTTTATTGCAACGAGAATAAATGAATTAGTTTTTCGTTTTTTACCGTCGTATATATTGGAGAATCAAAATATTTAAATATTTTTTACCCTTGAAAAAATAATCATATGCAGACAACAACCCCCTTGAATAAATTGATGGTACTATATGTAATCATCAAATGTAACGTTTTGGGTGATTGAAAATATTATAATATCTTCTTTCTGGTTGAAATAGGAAAAAAAAAACTATTGATTTTGTATTTATAAACTTAATATTAAGCATCTGCATTGAAAATTTTCATAATAGGTTAAATTTTACAAATATAAAATGAAAGTGTAAAAAATATTAAATAGTCCAATGTAAATTATTGCGTAATTTTAATATTTACTACAAAATTTTGTATAGAGTTCAAACAGTTTTTAAACTATGATAAATTGATAATCGATACATAAAGAGTTGTTTCGATTGTACTAATAAACACAAAAAAAAAATAACCTGGATGTCAATATGTTAAAATAAAAAGATTTGTTAGATTCCTTTTTGTACCCTTTTCATTTTAATAGTGTTCATAAAAAATTTACTTATGTGACCGTTTATAACCCTATCTTAACGTATATTTAATAATTCGCAGGTAGAGAATCTTTTGCACTTCAATTTTTCATTTTATAAACCGTTGATTTTATCTGATTGAAAAAATCAGCTTTTTTATCCGAGTCTAACAAATGTGATTTTCAGTTGCATAACTATTGTATTAGTGGTTTAATACCCGAGTAAAATGATTTTTTTAAAATACTCAAAATAATAAAGTGCTCTACATTGGTTTATTATCTTATTATAGAAAGTTAGCACTTGTAAGTTGTTAGAGTCAGTATGATATCTCACTAAAATAGAACTGAAATCTAACAAGGGATAAGTGTTACTATAGCACTTATACAATAATGATAGTTTTGTATATGAGAATAAGGAAAAAAACAAATATTTCAGTTGATTATACGATTAATTCTTATAATAAATTTTTGATTAAACAATTAAAAAATGGTTTTACTTTCTTATGTCTGATAATTTTTAATAAACTATACAGTTTTCAGAGAGCTTTCGATGATTTTAATATTAATTAAATTAACATATGAACAAAAAATAAATAAGAATGTTGAATTACATTTTTTTTAATTGTTTCATATGCATTGCATACGGTGAAATTATAACAACACTCATAATAAAGAGTGATAGTTAAGAGGAAAATCTAACCATTCATTTTCGTAGGAGGATGCAGGAACACAGAGAAATTTGTTTAGAAGTTGTCTCAGATTATTTTGATTAAGTAATAAAAAATTAAGGTACGATAGACACTTATTTTTTCTATAAATTGTCATGTGATGCTTACTACAACTTTTTTGTTTCTCAAAAATGCTAATGCATTTATTAAATTTTATCAAAATTGATTTTTTTTAAATAAACTATACCTTTAATTATCCCATTAAACTAAAATAGAAGATTTAGTAATTTTTTTATCATACGTGTTTGGGATAATAAATAATATTCAATAATTTGTAGCTTATAGTTTAAACGAAACACCACAATCTTTACATATTAAAAATTACTTCTAATTACTTTTGTGTATCTGGTTTGTGTTATATCACCTTAGAGTATGCATCATTTTATAAGTGAGTGTTTAAAAAAAACTAAGATACTTACTATTGTTCAATTTCAAGTGTATTGTCTTTTTAACATTATTTTTGTAATTGCTTTAGAACATTCGCTTATTGTAGGAAATCCAAATACCAATTTTTATTTTAAAAATCTTTTTCTTTATTTCCAGCTTTATTTTGTGTAATTTTTGATAATATATGTTTGAAATCTAATTATAACAATATAATATTCATATAATAAACACAATAAAAATAATAAAAGTTCTTTAACAATCATAAAATTACCTGTTCTATTTTGTTCATATTATCTATGGCTTATAATTATAAATACAATAATAATAATATGAGATAATAAGATGACAATTTGAAAGAAAGTCGATATGAGAAAAATGATAAAACTTAAAATCATTTTTTCTTATAATAGATGCATTCTTTCTGAAAAAAAAACAATAATTGCCCGATAGCTTTTTTTCGCGTTTTATGGGTTTAATTCGCTTGACCATTCATCAAAAGTTTGTCCAGTAAATCAACTCCAAGAACCTATATTTTTTGATTGTCTAATCAGAAAATACATAATTGATAAAAGATGATACGTGCTAGATATTATCCTGGGAAAGAGAGGGTTTAGCAGTGTAAATATTTGCAAACACAAATCTAATAAAATTCTAAAATTTATTTTGTAATTGTATGTGACTTTTTTCCAAAGTGTATAAATAAATTTCATACACATACAATTTCAAAATTTGCCGTGCACGCTAACTTTTTATCGTACTACGTAGACAGAACGTTCTTACCGAAACAAGGAAGCATTTTTTTTAATTATTCAAGTAACAAAAATATAATTTTGTCAAAAAAATCTTAAAAAACCTCAAAAAAATACCTAAAAATAGATTTTTTAAATAATTTTGCAATTTTTTTGGAAATCTTTTTTTTTCTGTTTTTCTTGAGTTTTTTGAGATTATTTTTTAAATTTTATCATCTATCTATTCTATCATCTATTTTATCATATTGTAACTAAATTAAAATAGATGAAAGCGGGTGTGAAAAAAAATCCGGCTAGCACTATTTTAAAGATTTTCGGTGTTACATTAAATATATATTGAAAATTAATAATGTCACGACATTCCTACCTGCAGAAACCGAAAAATAGTAAAAAAAATACTTTCATTATTATAACCAATATATGAGTAAAAAAATTAGATTTACAATCATGCTATGCAAACCACTACTTTACATATTAAAATAGAAGAAATTTTGAAAACCCGTAAAAAAAGTACAATATTTGGTCTATTATGTGAGCACTGACAACCATTTTCTATTTACAAATAATAATAAGTTCTAGTCCACCCTCTTTTTGACCTTCCTCTTATACTCACTCATTTATTGTGTATACATAACTAATACATACATGTATATTATATACATATATATAAGAATAAATTTTGTGAGTAGTTGAAAAAATATACGAAATCATAGGAGGAATTATTTTTTAGTTTCATATAAAATATCATCTCACATATTAGAAAAAGTAGTATTGTTTTGGTCAATATCTGTGGAATGGAATGAGAATGGTTGTAATGTAGAATTATATGTTTCGTTTCCCTAAAACATGACACTAAAGCTTTTACTGCGCACGCAATATAACATAATCAAATATAAGCACAGTTAACCGTTTAAAATTTCAAACTTATGAACAAAGAATGGTTAAACTTTTAAGACCAAAAGAAAAATCAAATGTTTTTTTTTTACATTTATCTATCTAATTGCTCATGTGCCAATATACATTTTTTAGTCAAAATCTAGAAAATATAAATTGAATATGTTAAAAAAAAATTTAATTTCTTTTTATTTATTAAGCCTTCTAAACGTTCCATTCCATACATATACAATAAATATTAATTCATACATTTCCTATAATTTGATGGACTTCATCTAGTTAGTTTTTAGTGTTAAACACATCAATGTTGGAAAAGTGAAATATAATACTTTTCTATCTCCCTCAAGATGTTTAATGTAAAAATGTAATATTTACAAAATTTATGAAAATACTGATGTTTTTTATATGGTAATAAATTAAGGAAATGAGAGAAAAATTTCTTATAAATCACAAGTTGTATTAATTCTTCTCGGACTCACACAAATATCACACAAGGGTAGAAAGATTTCAGAAATTTTCAAATAAGCTAATTTATTTTATTTATTTTGTTAGATTATTTTAAGTTTAAGTAAAATAATCGTTAACTTATTTCTTTTTAGTGCAAATATAAATTACAGTAAAATTAAAAAAAAAATCTGAAAAATTAAAAACAATTTCTGATACCAATAAGATTCTGAGAATTTTGATACAAAGAAAAATTATAATATATTTTTTTAAATGCCCAAAATAAAAAAATGTGAAAGTTTATAGAATATTTCCCACAATCCTTTACTTTTCAAAAGAGGTTATCTTGTAAAACTAAAAATATTCTATATAATATTTATAAGTTAAATTAATCTTGCCTTTTATGTTATTTTGAATATGCATCATAACTTTAAAATATTTTTAGGTGTAATCTATGACAATAACTTCTAAATATATTGATTTTAAGTTTGTGTTTCAAATAATTTTTAAATACTACTGAAAATGAAAAACCTATTTTTGGTTTTAATTTTTTTTATTAAATAGTAAAATGTTTGTATGTGTCTTAATTTCAAAATCATACTTTTATTTTATATTATACATAGTGACAATTAGGAAATTGCAACAAAACAGTTTTAATCATTTGACCAGTTATAATTGATTTTATTATTTATACTCCGGGTTTTTCAATAAGAGATGAGATTTTTCCTCATTATCTTTTAGTTCATTTAAAACTTATCTTTATCTCATGTTACTCGTTTCAAAACAGTTTAAAAGGGTTATTTTTTTACAAAAAAAAAATTTGCTGATTGAATGTTGAGCTTTGTAGCAAAGAGTCTGGTGAATGAGGAAAAATTGTTCTCAAATCAATCAGTCAAGCATCAAAGTTCTAACCATACTTGCATGTGTAAATCTGATATTTTTTTTTCACTTCTAAGCAATTATAATAAACGAGTTACAAACAGCGATTTTATAAATTTTCTTATTACGCTGTACATTATCTATCTATGTATGTATCTAATGGAAAGAATTCATGTTTTACAAATAAAGAAAGAAAGGTGGATGTTTTATTAACATACTTATTTGCAAACCATGGTCGTACCCATAACATATTAAAGCGACCCAAATTGTGCTTTTTACTTTTCATACATTATTGTGTGTGTGTGTGTGTTTTGGTACAAAGTAAATATACATATTTGTTAAAAAATAAAGCTAACCGAAAAACAACCGAAAGTAAATGTCTATCGGACCAATGCATCCTTGTCTTATACCTCATATTTATGCGCAAAAGAAAATTTTAGAAATAGGATTTGATAAAGGGGATTTTATGACCAAAATTTAATACAAATTTAAAGAATGTGTTTTGGATAGGGCATGACAAGGGTCGATTTTGTTCTTCATATCTGATACATTAAATTATATATTTATAATGAGTGAATTCTATAAAAAAGAATTTTTAAACTTATTGGTTTAAGGGTTCATATGTTCAAAATTAGTGTTAGGTTGACTCTAACATTTTACAGGAATATTCCTGACTTATAGCTTTGTTGAGTTCTTGTAATATTTGCTGAAATATTTGGATCTTAAAGTTCAACTACTAAAAAATAAATATCTTCAAAATTAAAAATAATTATAAACAACACATTTTTCGATTGTAAAGCATTCAGTTTATTTGCTATGTAGACTAGCTTTCGTAAAGCGACAAAAAATATCGGGAAAATATGGATTTCACAGTTTGAGTAGATTTTTATGAATATTTTCTGTTACAATTTGTCAAGATAAAATATTACATTAAATAAAAAATATGTAGAAATTTCCTACGAAAAATTTACTTAAATAAAAAAGGAAAAAGAAATAGTTTTCTCACTTTCATCTCAACTTGCCTGTAAATTGTTATGAAATATTTCTGTTGAGCTGAATAAGCTAATATAAAACCTCTATTTAATCAGAGCTCTATCAAATCGTATTGATTTAATTTATAGTTAATTTAAGAAAGAAATAAAATATATTTAAAACAGAATGTCAGAAAGAGAACAAAAATAGAAATGGGGTGTCACAATTCAAATGACCAATATTACCGGACTTAACATATGAAAGATACAGCCACATGTAAAGCATAGATGAATACGTTGAATTTCAATCCTTACATACAAAATAGTATACGTCTTATTTACATTTGTTATGGTTTTCGTATCTCAAAGTGTTTTTAAAAGTAATTAATTTTTATTAATTTTATCAACTACACCAAAAATGAAAATTTAGTATAAAATAATTTATTGAGAATTAACCTTTTTTTTTGATTTTTTTTTGTAGATTTGTACATAAACTATTCAATATCATAAGTGAAAAACTTATTTTTAATTTATAAAAACAAAATAAACACTTCTATTTTAAAACGTCCAACTTTAAAACGAATCAATTGTATTTTGATACCAAATGCAAAATAATTTGTGGTGTACATAATATATAATATTGAACATTTTCAAAGGGGAAATCAATACATAAGTCTTCCAAAACTCTACCCTAATTGTTGGTATATAAGAATTTTTCTTTCTCGCATTGATGACCACATACATCTAACTTTAAGGGGTAAAAATTAAAATTCTGTGTGATATACTGATTATAAGTTTCTCTTACTCCAAAAAAAAAATAGTATCGAATAGATGAACTAAAATACTCACGTTCAAAACTCGATATTTGTTTTTTTTTTTAATTTAATATATCATATTCTCAAAAATAATTCTTAGTTTTTTCATGAAAAATTTGTTATTATACAAAATATTTTATCAATTTATTATTTTGATTTATTTGTTCTTGTCAAATTTAAAGAAAAAAAAATGTTTTCAATCTGAATTATAATTATCTTTAATTGATTTTCTAAAGAGGAAATTGAAAACGCCTTTTGAAATCAAATTAATGAGAAAATTTTTGCTTTAATTTAAAAATAAGCACATTATTAGAATGAATTTACAAGATCTCTAATAAAAATTAAGTAGTTAATAAAAAAAACTTCATCCTGAGTTAAGGTAATCAAAGATTACAAGTTTCCAAAATGAGAAATCAAATTGATTTAAGAAACGAAACCGAAAATCTTTCCATATTTTAAAGATTATGTAGATTGTTTCGAAAGCTTGTTTAATCCTTTTTTATAATTCGGAAAAGTTGTCAATGAACTTCAAATATATAGGAGATTTCCAAATTTTTGGACTGTGATACTTTTTACATAAGACCGAGAAAAGTCTTTTATACTTTTCCGGTTACTCCCCACTAATAATTTGCCGAAATTATTAAGGGGAGTATATAGTTTAAGAATATTTTTAATAAAATCTTATCAAATGCGTATAGCTTTCGCTATAAACATTTTAACTATAATTTTAGATTTTTTGATAAAATTTTCAAAATATCACGAATTCCTTCATACTTCATTTTAAACTTATAAGAAAATAATGAAAATAATGAATACTCCCGAGTGTATATATGGAAGATTCCATCGTTACGCTGAATACAAACTTTAGTTGTAATTTTAATCAACTTTTGCTAAAATATTAAAAATTCTAAGTACGCAGTTATTTTGATAAACACATCTGCCCCGCCAGGCAAGAACGACGCACTGTAGGGTTAAAGTAAGATATTTTGCCCAAGTAGGAATAACTTTTGAACCAACAGTCCAATTTGACTGAAATTTTGAATAGAAGTCTAAAACATATTAGTCTTTCAAAAAAAATTGGGAAATTTAACTAAAGTAAGCCTTGTGAGCTACAAGAAGCCTTCAAAGTAAGAGTAAAAAAAAAACAAAGAAATTAGTGGAATTTATGACAAGAAAAACATTCATTACTGGGAATAATAAAAAAAAACCAATAAAAAAATATTTATTTTGTTTAATCAGGCTTATAGAAAGCCTGATTTATTTCTAAAAGTAATATTATTAGTAAATTAAAAAAACACTAAAATTAAAATTAAAAAAAAAATAATACGAACTAATTATATTATATATTGTTTGTGAGATACAATTACATACAATTTGAAAAACCAACACACACAGACTTATTTTTCGAATGTAAAGGAATAGAAAAACGGTTTTAGTCCTTTCTTTAGAGTTTATTGTAAACGGTTGAATTTAAACTTCGAAGCAATTACAAAAGCAAGATTTTTTTTGTTTTATCATTTTCAAATTTTTTAATGAACGTAAATTGCAAAAATCAATTTTTAAGGTACTCTGGTTCAAATAAAGCACTCATACTGTTCAGCAAAGTTGTTGCTCATAAAATAAGCTAAAATGTTGTCTCAGACCACTTTTTGAGTTTTCATACAAAAATATTGAGAAATCTTCAATCCAATTTTTCGACTTCTATTTCAATAAAATAAAATTGAAAATGGTATAAAAAATTTGAATATCGAAAAAATATTTGGTCTTTTTTAATTAGGATCCACGAGATCCACCAATTTTGGACAAAAAAAATCGCCAGAATCCTTAACATCGAAAAAAATAACATCATAAATGATGTACCACTTTGACATACAATCATTATATAAATTTTGACGTTGAAAGAAATTTTTCGTACAGAAATAGCTTTTTTTTGGTTTCAATCTTTTTTTGCTCATAAGTTACAATTTTCAATTACAATAAACAATTTTTCATACCTCACGTACGGAAAAACTGTTCCCAAAACTTCAAAAAAAAAAATTAAATCGCAAAACAAAACCAACATAAAAAAATGCAATAATGTAAAAATAAAATTTCATCCTCGAATCGGAATTTTAGAAAAATTAGCTCTTAATTCATATTTATTTATTATGAAATAAAACAGCAAAATTTAAAAATATTTTACTATTAATTTTACAATACACAGTATACAACGCATATTTTCTATGCGTATTATACAATTAAATACCAACTCAACAAAATATTATACACAAATATGTAGGTATTAGTATGAGTCAACACAAAGCAAACTCATGTTCAATATTTTTTTTAGAGAAATATTAGTGATTTTTGGGAACTTTGAGGGCTCGTAGCTCGCGGATTGGCAAGTTTTGGCATGATGTCTCTTCACAGCCTGTTAGGTATTAGCAAGACCTACATTTTAAGCCTAGTCCCAAACGTAAATAATGATAAATAATCTTTTCCGAGTCCAAAACGTTTTTCCATATAAAATCCCATATA
>LN483433.1:528810-588203 GCA_900002565.1 Culicoides sonorensis
TTACTCTTACTTTGAAGGCTTCTTGTAGCTCACAAGGCTTACTTTAGTTAAATTTCCCAATTTTTTTTGAAAGACTAATATGTTTTAGACTTCTATTCAAAATTTCAGTCAAATTGGACTGTTGGTTCAAAAGTTATTCCTACTTGGGCAAAATATCTTACTTTAACCCTACAGTGCGACGCGTCGCTATTGATTTAAATACGATTTATATTTACTGATAGCTCTCACATCGCTTCGGAACAATAATTTTCCTACAAATTAAGAACTTATTTTCGAAAACTTATCAAACAAAGAATAATCCTTAGAAAACGGGCTCTTTTGCGAATTTCGGGGCAAAAAATCTTATAAACATTAATTTAGACACAACCAGTCATAAATGTTCATTTAGTCGTGCAAATATTGTAAATTTGATAGAGGAATTCATAGAAACTGATAGAAAAAACATTGACATGCGTCTTTCTTGCATGTAACGTCTTTTTTGCCTGGCAAATTTTTACAAAAATATTGCAGGCAAGAACGACTTTTTCAATTTAAGTCTAATAAGGCTCATAAAAATGAAAAATAAATTCTTACAATATATAAAGGATGTGACTACCTTTAATATATGACCATTGCTCTAAAAATATAAAATAGAACCTGAGCTATTGAGCAGAAACTAATGAAAAATATAAAACTGCAAATATCTCAGTTTGTAGTTTTTGTAGGTGCGTCGTTCTTGCCTAGCGGGGCAGACATTGTTAAAGAAAATTTACAAAAAAAAATTCGGTCCGTAGAAGAAAATTTTTGGAAAAATTAAACTTTTTAATGTTTTCTTTAGAAACTTTAGAAACAACATAAATAATTCAATAAATCTACACAATAATATGCCAAAAAACTCAGCTTTTTTTTTATAATACTTCAATATTAATGTTGTTTTGCTGGATGGATTGTAGAAGAAATTACAAACTACACATTTTTACATTTTTATCAATATCACCTCTTTTTGGTCTAATATGAAATTAATAAGTACATATATATATTTTTGAATTAACCCTCATTATGAGAACATTTTATTGAATTCAAAAAACATCTTTTGTCTAACATGAATGAATGACATTTATGAAAAAGTCAAAAAAGAAAAACAAAACAATATAAAAACAATGGACAGTTCTTTAATAATAATATTATGATGTCCACAATCGTTTTATTTAAATTGAAATTTCAAAAGATATGAATGAATATATTAAGCAAATTATATGCTTGTATTTAAAAGATTTGCAGATAAGTATGCAATGAATTTTACAAATATTTAAAAGTGATTATAAAGTGTTTTTATTTTAAAGCTGATTATTTTCATGTGAAATTCTTATAAGAATTTCATAGCGTATAACATTTTTAGTTGAATTTTTTAAAAAAAGATAGCGTGCTAATTTTCCAATTTCAAAAAATTATATATTTTTCTATTCCACTTACAAATAAGTTTCACAGGCTTTCAATTGAATAAGGTTTATTCATAATTTTAAGATAATAGCCACTTACCGTTAATTTCGTTTTTTTTACATTTTTTATATTTTTCCAATAAATTCTTAATAATTTTTGGGTCGATTTTTCGTCCAGTAAGTTTTGAGCCTGAGATATATTTAAAAGATTGGACCAGTTATGTTGATTATTTCGATTATTTTAAGAAAATTATTATCAGAATTATGATAAAAGTTCATGCAATTTTTTCTTCTTTGTTTAAGATAACTGTACGTATTTCTGTGAGATTATACGACACTCTCCTGTAAAATTTTCACTTTCACAAAAAAAAACAAATCCCAGAAGAAATTTTTGCTTTAAATTCAGTTATTCTAGGAAAGGGGGGTTAATAGGTTAAAAAAGAAAAAAAATTAACAAATTACATGCATTTTAATTGGAAAAAATCAAACCATGCCATCATATTTTATTGGTTTTTATGTCATTATTTTAATTTCCACTATAGTGTCATTAAAAAGGCTGTAAACAACAAATTAATTTGTTTGATTTTAATAATTATTAATTGACTTAACCCTCTCTTTCCCAGTGTCCCACCAGTTTAAATGCGTTTTTAATGTATATATTTTTCACTTTTTGACATTTTTTTCTTGAATAAACAGATTCTTTGAAGAATTTCTAAGATATTTTTTGTATTCGATTTTAAAAATTTCTTACGAGGCCAAAGATATAATGCCGAAAAAACTAAATTTTTTTTATAGAAATTTTTATAGTGAAAATCCTGTACGTATTTCTATAGGAGTTATACGTATTTTTATAAGCTTCTCATGTAAAATTTTTTTTTAAGAACCAATTTTTTTTGATTGATTATTCATTTTGAGGTCAAAATATACTAGAAAATATAAAATTTAATCAAATATTCCTGCAGGATCTATTCCTGGGATATTCATGTTAACATTATTCAAAACTAATATGTTAATGTTTGTTCTTGCATGTAATATGCAAAATAAAAGAAAAATTTCAATGGCAACATTACCTTATTTCCAAAAAATTATAAAGATTGAAATTAATTTTCAATAATATTTTCATTGTATTTACTTTTTCGTTTTCAACAAAAAAAAAAAACAAATGCGAGATCGAGAGAAAACCTTGTTTTATTGGTTTGCAGAATTGGTTTGCACAATTGAAACACTCACAAAATTTTGGAAAGTTGAGAAAAATAGTATTAGTTATACAATACAGTTTTTCAATTTCGAATCAATGTCCGATCTTCTAAAAAGCTAAAGCTAAAATTTTTTTTTATTATTTTAAAACGCCAATTAGTGCATTTTAAACGTTTCATAAGAATATAGCAAAGTCGCTAGTTTGGGAGAAGTCGGATATCTTAAAAAATATCGCCATTTTGAACAATTCCACCAACTGAAGGCTATTTCATAGTTTTAGTGCAAACGTTAAAATATAGAATCAGGAAAATTTAAAAACTAAATAAACATAATTCGATATTTAAATAATAAAAGTAAATTTTCTTTACATATTTTATTGATTTTTATTTAGAGAATTTGCTTAAAAATATGACATGTTTTTAATGCTTATCGTATTGTATACTTATAAATTTGCTTTATTTATTTGTATTTTTATTTTAACACTGATAATATTAACTCTATCAAAAATTACTTGAAATTAATTACAGTGGTTCAAAATATTAAATTTATTTGTTTTATAAACTGTTAACACTTTATTTAGAGTAAAAAGATATATTTGATTCATTTTAAAAAATAAATTCCCGAAATAAAATCACTTACAAAAAGATAACGTTTTATTATGCATAAACAAAAACAACAAAACTTTTATAAAATATTGAGTCCAGTCGAAGTTTACTTTATTTATAAAGTAAAAGAATATATAACATCAAATTTATCTAAAAAACATTTTAAAGTCTGAAATATAATAAATTTAAACATTTTTTGATCTTGTAATTGACATTTTAGTAAAAGAGAAAATAATAAGAAATACTAAAAATGTTAATGGTTTTTTAAAAAAATAAATTAAGTTATTCTGATTAATTCATTTAATTGAAGTATTGTTTTCAAAAAAATATTTTAAGTACGTAGAGAAGGTCGAGTTACTGGCTATCGTTAAGAATTAATCAATGTTTTACATAACTTTAAAACTTCTTTACAATATAAATTAATAATTTTTTCTAGTCGTTATGATTGAAAACTTGTTAGCTTTATAAAAAAAATACATAAAACACTTTTACGGGTCTAGGAATGTTAGGCCCTACACACATATTTACTACTGCAGGATTAATTTTATACAATTTCTTCACCAAAGTAGCTTTTAGAATTTGAGATTAAGTTGAAAAATTTCAGATTTTCTAATGTTTGTGATGAGAGTTGAAGAAAAAATAACATCCCTGATATTAACAATGATGACTTTTCCTTTTTTTAAAATAAAATGTGTATGTATATGAATTTCAATCATAGATAAGATAAAAAGCGTGAGTTTAATTTAACTGAGTAAACTCATCAAATCGTTTTTATTCTTATAATCTTACATGCTAAGTAGTTAAAAATAGTTTTATTGTTTTTAATTACAATAATCTCTAATGACCTTATGTACACAGGGTTTTTATTCAATACAAGATTACAAGAATGAAGAATTTCTTCTTACATTTTGAAAATTTCAGTTTCAATGTTCAATCATTGACTCAACAGTTTGATGATTGAGTTTTTGTTTTGTTTTTAACTATCAAACTTTTTTTTAATTATGTAAACTCGTATTCAGTACTAGTACACAAATACCTTAAAATTCGCTTAAAATAGTAAGTGACTTGAAATTTGAGATAATATAATAAAAAAAAATATAATAATTACACAGCTTAACAAAAAAAAGTCGATGTCATACTGTTGAGAAATCCCGAAACACGTCAAAAAGATTTTTCAATCCTGATTATTTTCCTCTTTGAAATTTTAAAATTTACTGATCCGTGTTTGTTTTATGTTTAATGAAATTTGAATGAAAAAGAGTAATTTTCCCTTTAAGTTGAAATTATTAAATATCAAAGTTTAAACTTTTCTGAGGTTAATTTTGTTCCAAAGTGCCAAGTAATTTATATTTTTAGAAAGAGGATAAAAAGAGCTAACAGAAAATATAAATAAATATTGGGCTTTTT
Source organism: Culicoides sonorensis (assembly GCA_900002565.1). NCBI lineage: Eukaryota > Metazoa > Arthropoda > Insecta > Diptera > Ceratopogonidae > Culicoides > Culicoides sonorensis. Next base: position 533,438 of record LN483433.1, read on the forward strand.
CAGGCAAAAAATAAAAAAAAAGTGAAAAAAACTTTATTTTTTTTACATTTTTAGAACAAAATTTAACATCAATTGAATATTATGCGGGCTTAAGATGATAAAATTTATATTTTCTGTTAGCTCTTTTTGTCCTCTTTCTAAAAATATAGATTTCTTGACACTTTGGAACAAAATTAACCTCAGAAAAGTTTAAACTTTGATATTTAATAATTTCAACTTAACCCAGATAAGGCGGCATACTTTTCGACTTTTATAAAAAACTTCAATTTTGAAATATAAAATTATTTTCTTCTTGTAAATTTTTGTGTTAATTTCATAAAAAAACATTCTTAAGAAATATTTTGGACAGTTTCCGATACTATTCATTTGTCCAAAGTAAGATTTTAAACGAATTTAAGTCAAACTTGCTTGGCCTTCTAGAAGGACTGTAGCCTAATCTGGGTTAAAGGGGAAATTATTCTTTTCCGTACAATTTTCATAATTTCATAAAACAAACACGAATCAGTGAATTTTAAAATTTCAAAAAGGATTGAAATATCTTTTTGACGTGTTTCGGGATTTCTCAACAATATGACATCAATTTTTTTGTTAAGCGGTGTTATTATTTAAAATTAATTTTAAAAAAAATATATTCCAAATGAATATGGATGTAAATGATCAACATGTAAATGATATAAAATATCAATTATCTTTTTACCAAACTTCTCAAATTTCAAAGACTTTACAATATTATAAATATTAATTCGGATATAAACACTACTATATTCTTACTTATTTATTATTTATTTGTGTCATTAAGCTAATAAGTTTTCGTTTAATTATTGTGTTGTTGTTGAAAGTTTCATGTTTTGAATTTAATCAAAAAATAAATAGGAACTTCATTCATAGAAAATACAATAAAGGTAGTAAAAACTGTTGTTATGTACAACTTCTAATGACAGTTTAATAATATAAACTAAATTTTCATAATACCTTCCTTGACAATTGAAAAAAATAAATTGACATTATTAAATAAAAAAGAACAATCAAACATGTTTTGGCTAATACAACTCAAATATAATATAAAAGGAATCATAATCAATCAACAAAATTTTCTAATTTTGCGTTTTATTTTCTTAGCAATTAAAGTTTATATTAAATAATTTAAATGTTTAGTACTTAACACTTTGGTTTATAAATGCCAGTCAACAATTACTAGTAATTGCAACCAAGTTAATAAATTTAAATCAATATTATGATATTAATTATCATTAATTTATGTAATATCATATTAACTCAAAATATTCTAGATACTGGCGGATTTGAAGGGAAGTTATAACCACCCCACGATTCATACAATCATGTTGATTCTTGTTTAACCGACTGATTTTGATTTATCAAGTCAGTATTAACTTGAGAAGAATTTGCAGAACTTGTCAAATTCATGTTTGTTGGTAATGCAGGTGGTGGAAGAAGTAACCCTGTAGGTATATTTGATTGAATTGATATATTTTGTGTTTTTCCCTGATTGACCACACATTTTCGCATATGTTTTTCTAATGTTGATGGGACACTGAATGGCATATCGCAGAATCTGCATCTGTATACGTCTTTACCAAGTCTGCCGTGTGTTTTCATATGCCTTGTTAATTTAGAACTTTGAGCACAAGCATAAGAGCATAATTCACATTTATACGGTTTTTCACCCGTGTGAGATCTTCTATGAACAGTTAGATTTGAACAGTTTTTAAACACTTTTCCACAATATTCACATGTATCATTCCGCCTTTGTTCTTTTTTCATTAAAGAATTGTGCAAAATATTAGATGAAGTTTGTGTTCCAGATAATAAAGGAATTTTATTTTTAAAGTTTTCAAATAACGCATCATTTCGATGATGTAAGCCAGGTAAGTGCCACCAACTCTCTTGCGAATCAAATTTCAAACGTTTTGTTGGATCAAAGGGGTTCTCAAATGGATTGAATATATTTGGCATTTGTTGATTTTGCGGACGGTTTTGTTGTAAAAACTTCTTAGCTAATTCTTCTTTTAATCTTAGGGCAGCTGGAATTCCATTCAACTTTTCAGAAAAACTAGGAAGTGATGACGAACTATTATTATTATCGCGATCTTTACTTGTCAATTGAAGAGCTTGTTTATATGCTTCCGAATACTGTGCTATATTAGATAAACCAAACTTATCCATTAATTGTCCCATAAGTGATGGATTTACATCCAAGTTACGGTCATTATGCAACGGAGTATTACTCACACTCAAATCTTCTGCTTCTTCATTATCTTCTTCGTCTTCTTCCATTTCATTAGTCGTGTCACGTGTGTCGTCAATATCTAGTTCCATTTTAGTAAAGTCTGAATCACATTGAAATTCTTCATCTTCAGTAGATGAGTTTGTTTCTGTTTTTTCTTCAGAATTTTTATGTAATTTCATATGTTTTTTTAACTTAATTCCTTCAACACAAGTAAAATCACAGTTGGAACATTTGAATGTGGAATCACCTGTATGTACTTTTTGATGGACTATTAAATTACTTTGGAAACGGAATTTCTTATTGCAAAAATCACAACAATATAATGAATCTGATAAATGATCTCTTTTGGATGGTGGTGTTGATGCCGATCTAGGAGTTGTAGTTATTGTTTCTGTGTTTATTGAACCCTTAGTTAGTTTGTCTGGCGGAGTTAAGCTTTGTGGGCGTGAATTATTTGTTAATGGAGTGGGTGGTAACTGTGATGGCGATGGACTCGCAAATCTAGGTGAGCTAATTTTCAGAGGAACCGGTGATACATTGGAACATGGATTATTAGTTGGACTAGAAGTTCCTGCGAGTTCCCTTAATCTTTGTGAATAAAAGTCTAAATGAGATTCGGATATGGTACTTTGTGAACTTGAAGAAAGATTAAGTTTACTATTTCTAGCACTGATTTGATTTGCCATTGCTGTTGCCAAATTTATACCATGATGACGAAACTGGTCGGAAACAAATTGCTCCATTCTGAAATCATGGTGCGGCCGTTGAAATAGCCCTGCTTGTGAATTTTGATTTATTGTTGGAAGTGGCATACGTAATAAACCAAATGGATTGGCATGTAAATCAGGCGGTGGAAAATGCTGGTGATGTGAAATTTCAATAGAGGCTAGGTTATGATTGCTTTGTTCCCTGGATTGCGCATGACTTATCTTTTCACTACTATTTGAATTATTGCATGAAGATGAACCTGAATCACCACTATTATTTGATACTTTTGAATCATTTGAATGAGATTCGATGTAGATATTGACTCCGTGGACACGTTGTACATGTTCAATCAGTTTCCAAGCGCCCACTAGTTTTTCTTTACAGGTTGAACAAACATACGAAGATAGTTCTGAAATAAAAAAATAATTAGTTGTAGTTGTTCTACTCTAAAATTGTCTAAATTGTATGTAAAAATTGTACATACACAAATGTCAAATAAAAAACTCGGTCCAAAATCTAATGGAATTCCATTTTCTTCTGAAATTTTGCAACATCAAAAGTTACAAGCTCTCGAAAAATGAACTCAAAAAATTAAAACAAGTGAAGAAATTTTATCTCGAATTTGTACAATTATCTGAATAATTTATTAAAGTTTTGATTAATAGGAAAGTTCTGATCAATAGTCACTTTTAACAACGGTTCTACAAATAGCAATTATTCGAAAACACTGTTATAATCAGAAATCGATCAAATTTTAGATTTTGTTTTTTCACTTGTAATGCATTTTTGAAATCGGTTTTCGAGAACTTGTCATTTTTGAAGATAAAAAATATTTTGGACTGAGTTTTTTTTTATTTTTAAGTGTTGATTTAGATTTCTAACACTCAAAATCATGCAACACATACTATTACTTTATTACTTATTCATAATCCTTCAAACATGAAATATGTAGCAAATGTCATGGTCTTAAACGAGCTCTTTCGACTTTATTGGGCTTTAAAATTTAGTACAATAGAAAATTTTTCATTAGTATTGAATGTCCAGTTATTTTGTTAATGATGCACATTCCTTTTTAAGTTGCTCAGGATGATAAGGCGAAAATTTTGTCATAAAAATAATTTTTCGTGGAAAATTTCTGAATGTTTTTTTTATGACACCCTAAACTTTTTACAGCCTATGTAACCCGGGCTTTGCAAAGATTAATTTAACTAGAACATACTTTAGGTCTTCTTTAAACTCTTAGGCCATATCTTAGAAGAACTAATTTTGTACAACAAAACCAAAGAAAAATAAGAACTTGTAAGAAACAAGTCAGAATTAATGCAAAAAAATAATATATCTATAAAAACATATGTTTCCCAAATTTTATTTCCCTTCATCTGCAAGATTGCATCAAAAACCGACCAGACATGAGTATGTATTGTGATCAAAGTCTATTTTGCATTTGTCTCACACAAATTGTAAAATTTAATAAAATTTTTTTTTGATACATAAAGCAAAAAACGTGAACATATTGAGAAAAAAATTTCAAACAAGTGATGATAATATAGATTCTTTGCGGTCACTCATGGTTTTATCACAAATTTTGAAGCATAACTTTGACTTATTAAGATAGTAATGTTTTTTTAACTTAAAAAAACAATTGTTAATTGCATATTTAATCTAACAATCAAAATGTCTAAGTGTTAATTTTTATCTATAAAAGTTTACAGAATTATACTTATTTTGCTATTTTTTAAGTGTATTATGAGTTGAATATTGAAAGCATTATCACAATGATTGGTGATGCTTATTCGAAATAAATAATTTGATAATACAGTCAAAATGTTGGCAAACTAATGGTGTTACATATTAAGTGTGACCATAAAACAACCCCAATTTTATATCAAATAAAAACTTTTAAAATAGTAATCTTTTTAACACACATATTAAAAGAAAAGAAATCAACAGATTATCCGGAAGGGTCGGATATAAAAGAATGATGGACATTGTGTGATTTACATATTTACTTTTATTGTGCCATTATTTGGGTATCATCGTTATATCAGATCTTTGTTCAAATGTAAAATTTCAGTATAAAAATATTGTATAAAATATTTTTTTTTGTCTTTCTGTGGTGTTGACTTAAAAAATATGGATATGTTTTCAACTCCTCTGTTTCAATATGATTTTGACTAAATCGATGAAAAAATGGACTGATTTTAATAGGATAGAAATTATCATTGTGTTTAATTCAAACTTGCTTATTTTCCATGTTTTTGCAATTACTATATTATTTATATAATCTTCAATATATATTCAATTTTATAATAGAGATCATATAAGATTTCGTAATAAATATGTTGATTACTTTTATTTCCCTTCATTGATATTATTTTTACAATATAACTGACTAATTCAAACAATTGTTACAAAATCCCCTTTTGTTGATGGTCAAATTATACGTAATCAATGAATTTTTCTACTTAATAATATATTGGAATTGAGATTTCCAAACTCATATGATTGTGGTTGACATTTATCTTATACATTTATTAAAGTACTCTGTCAGTATCATTGAAAAAAACCAAGAAAAGATTTATAATATTATTTTCATAAGATTAATAAGAAACATAAAAAAAATAATGTAATGAAAAAATAAAAATACTAACTTAAACAATAAGCACATTTAGTCAGATTAGTTTTTTTTTATTGTAATAAAATATCATAGACACCGACCCGACTTTATTGTAAACATTTTTGCTAAGCAAAAATTAGCAAAATATCGAGAGAGATAGGGTTGCAAATGACAAAAAACAAATAAAAAAAGTTTTTACTAAGACAACGCAAGGTCACTGTATTTATTGAAATAAACATATAAGAAATGGTTATTTTTGTTTTTCTTTTTTTGACAATGTAACATGCTGTACTGATTTGTCATAATTTTAAGATAAAGCAGTGCAATGCAAGAAGCTAATTCTTCTTTTCAAATACAAAATAATGTATAAAGAAAAAACAACTTTACAAACCTTTTGAAGATTCCAATTCTGAAATTCTTTTTAGTTCATCAGGTTTTGTATCATCATTCTGTATAAAACTTGTACAGATTGAAGTTTCATCAGATATTTTTTCCGGTAGTTGGTCAATTTTTTCACAATTGTAAGATTCTGAACGATAAATAAAGATAATAAACAAATAAAGATTTTAATTCTTAATAAAAATAGAAACAAAACTTACTTTCACTAGCTCCTTTTGGTGTACTGCTTGAACCTTCATTTAATATATCATTTAAGTTACTTGGAGATGGAGTGTGTGCTCTCGAATTTGAATTCTTTTTAGAAGATATGGGTGCAGATATTGACGTTTTTCGTATGTTTTGAAGCCCTATCGATTGATCATCGTTAGGTCCTCGATCTGTGGATTCACCTTAAAGAAAATATTTTTAATCGTTAATAAAAATAGCTTAAATATTATGAAATTTTTTCTTTACATCCTACAAAATATAGGTATATTAAAATAATATTTATTTAAACTTAGGCAATCTTTTAATACCTTGTTGATAACAATGCCCATAATTTTCTTTGTTGCAGTGAAGAACTTTATGCTGGATGAATTTAACAATATCTGCCAGAGTAAATTTCGTCTGACAAGACCCGCATATAAGAATATCCTGCATTGTCTCCGATTCACCGGCATCAGAGTCCGCTGTAAAGATATTTTATTATATTTTTTTATATTCTAAAAGATGTTTAAATTTTTTGTTTTATCTTTAAGTATATTTCATTTAATTTCTCTTATCAAGATATAAAGTGGTGGAGTCTCATTATCGACGAAAAAAAATTTCACATTCTTAAAAGAAGAAATTATTTAATGACATTAATTCAAAATATGCGAAATTATTTAGTATGTTTAAAATTTTAATTCAGGTTAGAAATTAATATGTGCAATCCTGTACTATATTTTAATGAGTTAGATTTTGTACACCTTTGAATGTATTAGGGTTAAAATATAAAATGAATTTTTGTATATTTTATATCTCGCTACAGCTTTGCAGGATGGTTTCTGCATTTTATTTTACTGTGGTGGTTTGAATTTATGCGGATAGACCATAGAGTGTTTTAAAGTTCACATCTACTGTAACAAACTACATAGAAAAAAATTAAAATATGATATGGAAACATCAGCAAAATATCTACATGATTACTTTAAAAAATTTTGATTTATCTTTTTAACATGCCCAGAATGATATCAGAAAGTGTAGAAAAATTAAACGAAAATTTGTTTTGTAGTATTTGAAATACGCCTATGTACAAATTATAGATTTTTTAAGAGCAAATTAACTACAAATACATTAATTTTCAGAAAAGAGAAATAAAATTTGACCACAATAATCACATTCTTTTTATTAATTGATGGCCTGGGACATTTATCATGTAAATCTTCTTTAATTAATACAACCCTTATAAAAATCATAAATTTTTTGCAGTCTTTTGTTGTCGTTTCTATGATAAAAACGTATTTTGGTATGAGATCTTTTTAATTATATTCCATACATTATTATTGTCACAATCAACTGAATAAATAGTAAAATCTTAACAAACTTCACTTCTGTTGTTTATGAGTATATTAAACGCAAAAATATGTATGAAAATTTATTGTAATTACTATATTGAACATTTATTAAAGTAATACACAAGGGATTCGAAGAAAAAAGTAAATACAGTAATACTCGTTCACTGTGCGGTCCTGAATGTCACAAAACCTTAATCTTTGCAGATAGTTTTTTACGTAAGTTTATGTCGTTAGTAGAAAACGTTCCGCAAAGAACGCCGCTAATGACACTTCAACCACATACCAGGAGCACTCAATTTTTAACGAAATGTTTTACAACTATACTTTTCTAAAAAAGTAAAACGTAAATTTTATCAAAAAAGAATCTATTGTCTTGCACAATCTATAAATCTATTTCTCTATTTAACAATATTAAAAATTTGAAAAAACTACTCCACCCATCTTCTGCAATATGCAAAAATTTTACTGTTGAGTAGTTCATAATCATCAAGTTAAGTAAATAATTTATTATGAAGGTGGTTTCTTGAATTTAAATATGTACATTACCTCATTAGGATCAGAAGCTAATGAAAATAATGTGATTTTTAAATTTTACCATAAAGTAAGTATCTAAGAAAAAATTTAAATATAAAAAATATTCATTTATTACTCAAAAAATTTTTGATTGGATTTGATCTAAAAGATAAAAATCATAAACTACAACGTTTCACGTCAAACAATCTAAGCACAAAATTATGCAATAAAGCTTCACAAATAAATGGATAGGTGAACGTACTTTATTGATTTTTGTCAAATCATTTTGTATAGATAATAGAAACTGAAGTAAAAGTTATGAAAAACAAATAACCAATAAGTGCTTCAAGGATAATAACCAAATTTCACTCTGGTTTATTTGATAGATTTATCCATATTGGAAATTGAATACTACTTATTTTACTGTAATTAAAAAGGTCATAAGTTTAATTGAGTTGTACAATAGTGTGGACAGGTTACCATTGATTTTCTCTCTCTCTTTGAAAACATTTTTTTTATTAAAGTCAATATTTATGTATGAATTTCTCAATATGATAGCTGACATCAAAGATTATCAAGTTAAAAAATATATACATTATATATATCACATATTTTACTTTGTATCAATCATAGTACTCAATTATATGAATAAATATTCAGTATCCTACGGACACATTCATCCCTTATGTATTTTATTTGTCATACTTTGCATCATTAAATTAATAAATTAGTTGGGTGTTATAATAATCCCTAGAGCTAGGGTATTTGAATCTTTGATATTATGGTTTATTTTGGTTTAATGCGAAATAGCATCAAAAGTACATCAAACAATTGACCGAAACATTTTCCACGTCAAATCAATCAATTTATATTCCACAATCAAGTTCTATATTTTTGCAAAAAATACTTGATTATCTGATAATGTTATGAAATTTTGAAATTATTATCGTGACGGAGTTTACCATTGATTTTTATAACTATTCTTAATTAACAAAGATGCGAATGCCTCGAAAGTTAGGATTATGTTAGGATTAGAAAAATATTCATAGTGATGCACTGTGATGATTTTTGTGTAGAAATAATATTTATTTTATTCATGTAAAATCTTTTAAAAAGTTAACTTGTTCAAATTCAATATCACGCTTATGTTATTTTACACAGTGTTTTCAATTTTGGATTTTAGTGAGATTTCTACACATTCTTAACTCCTGTTGTATGGTCTTTCGATCCTTTGTTATCCTTTTGTGGATCAATTACGCTTTCTTACTATTGCCATATTCAATTTTGAACACGCGCTCAAAACTATGGATTTCCTGCGGCAGCTAATTCCTTACTTTTTTGACTCTTTCTTACACTGTAAGTTGAAAACGTCCCGCAAAAAACCCCGAATAATTAGCTTCGACCACATGAGCGCTATTAATAGTCAATTTATTTTACAAGTTAACAGGAAATGTGATTAAAAATTTCATTCATCAACAATCTGTAAGCGTCAATCTAAGATCTCCGTGTTCCTGGTCAAATCTCTTTGTACTGCGGGGTATTTTCAACTTATAGTGTAGCCTTTTTTGATAATTTTTCTTTCGACTTTGAATTTTGAAGCTTTCTGATCCTTAATTATCCTTTTTAAAAACTTTCTTGTTATTTTTATCCTCTTTGGAAATTAGTTATTTAAAAAAAAAAATACAATCAAACAGACTAAGAAACCGCAAGAAAGCCTAACATTCAAAATTGAAAATACCCTATATGTATTTAAATCATACATGTTATCAAAATGTATATAGTTATATATGTATAAGTAGAAAAGATGTATCAAATATTGTAAAGAAAAGAGGTAATATCTAAAGAAGTTAAGGCGTCAACCCATTTTTCCGCGCATGTGTGACCACTGGTCATTTGTAAAAAAATATGCTATTTGATATGTGGTGTGGTTATTTACAAAGGAGAAAATTTTGAAATAATCTTCTTCACCATGTTTACCGAAGTCAACGTAGAACAACATTATTAACATTTCTTGGAAGATGATGCTAATAAGGGCATTTTCAACTAAAAGTAAAAACAAGTTCAAGTACATTTGACATTGTAGACAAAAATAGATAACTTCAGGAGGGCCTAAATATTTCATGCATAAGAGAAGACATATAATTTTACAAATATTTACCCTTATCCCCCGTAATTTTTTTAAATATTCATGAAACGGTAAACACCAATCAAAATTGTATAAACCTTATTAGCTAACAAATTGAAAAAAAAAATAAAAAAAGCTGCAGTTTAAATCGATAGAAAAAAAAATTTTAATTCACGATGAATATTGAATTAAATGGAAAAAAGTTTTTCGATTTTTAATTAACAGAGCAAAAATTTTGGAATTATTCTTTAACCCTAATGCAATCTATAGTAATCTAAATAGTTGATTGTTAAAAATTTAATATATCACAATCATTATATTGTGTTAATGTAGAATTATCATACATAAGTGAATTTACGTGTTGATGGTTTGCATGAATTTATTATAATTTATAAAACTGGTGACATAAAATTTTATTAATTGATGTAAATTTAATTTACAGATTTATCGGAAATATATTAAAATGCATTGAGGAAAAAATTATAAAATTTTTGTCTAATCTAAGTATTATAACAAATAGCATTAGCTAAGTATTTCCACGAGAAAATTCCACATAAAACTCAAAAGAAGTTTAAATTTATAAACATTCTAATCTACGTCTTAATCGGAAAAATTAACAAACCACAACTGAAATTAATTAAAAGAAATTAAAGCCGTCATCATCTACCTTTGGCATTTGCAACAATTACAAAATTAGAATGGTGAAAGAAAAGAACTGGTAATAAATTCTAATAACTTAAATATCGATCTCATATTTTGAACATGAGCTCATATTCAACGGTTGAAAGTTAAAAGATAAAAAATACTACATTTTATATAAAGAGAATAATAAGTTTTTGATACAACAAAACCAAATAAAGTAATGTACTTGTTATAATACTTTTTGTACTTTTTCAACCATTATCATGGTCAGTTGACGTTTCAATTTTTCTATTTTTTCTGTTGATTTCACTTTTTGAAGATGATAAATTTCAAATGGAAAACGAAGTTCAATGGATTTAAGATTGAGTGATTTATTTTGAATTTCAGTTTCTCGTTTTCTTTATTTGTTACAATAATTTAAAGAATCGGACATCAAACAAAGTTTAACAAAAATGTATTTAAGTTGAAACATGTAGATGTTTTAAATTTAAAGGCGATCGTTATTCAACTAGTGTTCTATTTTTGTGTAATCATTATTCAAATATTTACAAAACATGTTAATTTTTTATCTTTGGTACATATATAATTTAATTGTAAATATTCTTATCGTTATTTCATATACGAACAAATGAATAGAGTAAATTATGTATCACATTTTTTGGACGTTTATACGCGAGGTACATTAATTTTTATTTATTTATTACCTGCATTACTTTTCTGATTCAAAATTTGTATGTAGAATAAAAAAATAATCAATAGGCAATTTTTAATTAAACTTACGATTTGAGACAAAGCCAGCATCGTCACTTATTGATAACATTTTTCACTTTAAATTATTATTTGGCAATTTTGAATCATAAACTAATCGGTCACAGATAGTACAAATGGACTGTCTTGTCCAAATTATAATAAAGGACTAAAGATGATGATTGTAATAAAAAAGATGAAATGATGAAATTTACCGTATGTAATATCAATATAAAAAAATGATAGTAATGATACAATGGTATTATTTTTTTAAATTTTTTTTAAATATACATACTTTTTATACGTACAAAATTTTAAATTTTATTCGTATGGACTTATAAAAAATTAGGGGTGACACTATAGAATTATTTTTTTTTATTTCTCAGCCCCTTTATGATTTCTTAAATTAAAAGAAAGATTCAGGTAATTTTTTTGCTCAATCAATTTTTTTATAGATATACCCGTCATATGTACAGGAATGAATAGTTTAAAAAAATAATATAAAAAACCTTTTTTATTAATTTTTTTAATGTTTGCTTCTACAGATGCGTGATTTTTTTCTCAGGATACAAGATATACCCTTATTTTTTTACAACTTAAAATAACGGTTCTTTTTATGCATCGTTTTTGTCTCAGTCCTTATTTTCTCACGTATTTAGGGTTCAAAATGTGCGTTAAAGTTTTTTGTACAGTAGTTTTATTTTTCAGAAAGAAAAAATAAGAAGCAGGTAAGCCACAGATTTTTTTTATAAATTAAAATTTGATTGTACTGTAAATTTTGATATGGATTAACAAAACATATCTAAAAATATATCCAACTAAGGCGTACATTTTCAGTAGAGGAAACATACTTAGAAGAGGTTCAGCTGTTTTTATATACTCGTATAATAATTTCTATCTTCATGCAACTCGTATCTATCTATTGAATGACCTAACTCAGAAATTATAAAAAAAGTTTACTTATTAAAGAAACTTCAATGCATGCATTAATGTTCTTCAATATTCGTCTGAAATAAATTCACAAAGTAATGCAACTAAACCAACTCCGTGAGAAACCGATTGTTATCAAGTAAACAATTCTCTTTAGGTTTTTAATGTTATTAGTTCACGTTAAAAGTTGTATTCTATATTAGATCTTCGTGCAAAATCGAAACAGTACATGAATGCTAAGTTTTGTGCATTCACATTGTGGAATATTGTGCAATTATATTCAAATACTATGAGATGTCGGTTTAACTCTATTTGAAAAAAATATATTATGATTGTTTTATGTAGACTGTCGTATGTGATGGCACTAAAAGAAAACATGACCTTTCGTTAACATAAATACAGAAACTTAGTTTTAATAAAAGAAAGTATATCCAAAAAAAAAACAAAAAAATAAGAAATTTGGTAACTTTTTCTAGTGATTTGTCAATATTATTTTCAATTGCTTTTATAGAATTTTATATTGATCTTTTGTTTATGAGTAATTAAATAGCTGCTTGCATATTTTTAATTAATTATTTATAACTGATACTGTAACAGTAAAATGCAAAGCGCATCACTGTTAAACATTAAGATTACGCGAAGATTATTATAAAATGGACTTAACAACAATTGTGTGAAATTTCTCATAATTTTTTTAAGAAGACTAATTCAACTGTGATAATTTTATGTTTATATAAAATCTGTTAGAATTGCATTTATGTCATCATTGTCGTGGGTGCAAATATCACTTCTTTGACCGTATAAGTATGAAGGTACAGGATGAATGGATGTACTGAAATTTATTTAATTTTTACATCTACATTGTTTTCATTTGGGTATATCGAAATACATTTCAAACCGAATATCAGTATTAAAACCAATAAATTTAGTTAGTGTAATTACTTTTTGCATTAATATTTCGAATTGAAAAATTCGAACAAAATATAAACAATAGAGGCAGTCAGCCATAATATATAATTAGGAGTGCAAATATTTTTTTTTTTTTTTAATTATTCTTTAAATATAAAATACAATAATGAACCAGTCAATATATGTTTACCCTTTTTTTTATTATTCAGAACCATCAAAACTTCAATTAATTTTTTTTGTATTATGAACAGGATTCAATAAATCTGTAATATATGTAATATGAATCTTCTGTAATAAATCTCACTGTAATAATCCGAATGACTAAATCATTGCCAATTAGCTAAGACAATTTAAAATTATCTGAAGGTGAATTATTCTCATATATATTTAAGACAATTTTAAAAGGATATAGACACAATTTTGTATTTGTTTATTGTCAGCGACATCTTTTGTTGAATAGTACGTTAAATTTCCATGTACAAATTTTCTTTTGACTTTTCTCTTCAATAAAGATTCCCCTAAATTGAGAAAATATTTGTGTAGGGGTAGCAAATCTTCATTGGATTTGAATATGGTCAAAACTAAAATTACAAATAAATATTTAGAATTCGCAGACGCAAATCTAAAACTTATTGTTTGTCTAAACATTTTTCTTTTATTAAATAAGGTGTGCCATATGAATATAATTATTTGTTTAAACTAATTTGAAGAAGAAGTTCCCAATGTCAATTAATAATAACATATCATAATTTAATGATGCTGAAATACTAAGAGTTATGTGAAAAAAATAAAAAACTATTTAAATGCTAAATATAAAATTATTCCAATGTTTTTGAATTTAATAATAGTTTTATGAATACACAAGAACGTTATACATATTATGTACTTTGAAATTATAACCCCTTTGAGTTTCTTTAGTGTCCTTATTTTTATTTCTGTCTTATGTTAAGGGTCAGAAGGTTAAGTTTTATTTTTTTGAAAATGACTTCTAACTCTTATGTTATAGTGTTCTAATTTACAACATAAAATAAAATAATTTAAATTCACATGACCTCTTCTTTGTTTACAGAATAAAAAAATTATTTTATTTTTTTTTTCATACATACTTAAAATTTTATCATTTAAAATCATTCTGATTTAACATTAGACCCCAAAATATCATATGATTATGATAAAAGGGTCAGGTGTTCTGTCCAAGTGGATCACTATTTTAGTTTTTTTTTATTTATGTATCATAGTTAAAATATTTTAATAACAAGGGAGTTAAGAATCGATCAAACAATTTTTTGATGTACATGTACCTGTTTCACAATTTATAAATGTATTTATTTTTTCAATGAGAAGAAATACTTCTGAAATACAACGGATGGATATTTAATATATTTTATTAAAGTCTATGAAGTAAGATTCAATTTCAGTTTGTCACATTTCAAGTTGATCATTAGGAATTCATATTATAAAAAGTGAAGTTCAAAAAAACTTATACTTTTACATATTACTTACCTTGTGCAATCCTTATTGCTGGCATTTTCTTTATTCTCATTTTTAATACAATTTTGTTTGCTATTGTTTGGAAAATAATTTTATAAATAGCCTTTATGCATTTTTGTTGAATCCGATTTCTTAAATTATTATATTTTGTTTAATTTTTTTCCCTTGGTATCCATAATTGCCATTTTATTTAATTTTTTTTTTTTTTAATTTCTCACAACATTATATTTTAATTAATTTATTTAAACTAAATGATAAAACATTATAATTATTTTTGGAATATATTGGTTGATTTAGTAACTGATTTTCTTATTATCTTATTACTCACTGAATTAAAGTTGTGAATTAAACATTCATAATTTTTTGTCACTGAAGTTTTTCATATGCAAAGAGAAAGGGTATATGAAAATTATTATTCTATTTTATTTATACAATATATATGCGACATATCACTATGAACAATACTATACGTCTTTACTGTGCGACGGTCTGCTTGCATCTAATGTGATGGCCTTATAAACGTATACCGGCCACGCCGGACGCAAAGAGAAACATTACTATCGCCACATATATATAAAATACAAAAACATATTCTATATTTGGCATATACACAAGTATATAATATATTAATCAAATAGGTACGTCTAATGTGTACAACGATTCATTGTCGAAATGTCTATGTTTGTATGTTATTTTATATACTTATGTTTGTATCGAAGAGAATGAATATATATATATATATATATATAAATTTACGTATAGAATATATGCCTCAACAACAACATCAACTATCTTTAACTCCGATAAACTTCTATTGTGGGTACAATTTTCATTTCATTTACAATCGGACACATTCGTCTCGTGTTGGTCCATATGAAGATGATATTGGTTGTATATATAACACTCGAACCCACTTCATCAAATATCTGTGTATAAGTACTTTTGCTATAGTATATCAGTCAAATAAATAAATATAGAACATTTGGTCCATTTATATCTTATGCATATAACATTGTGAATGTGTAGAATAAATACTGTAAGGACCCCCTCAAGAAAATATATATACACATAATTTTGGAAACGATGAGATACAAGCATCCCTTTCACACTACCAAATCATCATATATATTTTGAAAATCACATATGAGGAAAATAAAATAATTATGTATGAGGAGATTTAATCACAAACATGAGAATATATCGAAGTGCGCGCGCAATTGTCCCTTTATCCCTTCTACTTTATTATTACGCAAACTAAAGGGATAAACAATATGTGCGTATGCATATTGATTTGATTCATACATGTTTCAAATATGTAAAGTATTATTTTCCAAATATGTGTGAGTGGGTGGCTTTCCATGTATGATTTGAATTACTTTCGATTCGAATTATATATGAGGTTCACTGTTTTTAAGGTAGCTAATTTTCTTCTTATACAATTTCAAATTGAATAAACATATGAACAAGTTTATTTTATTTGATATTGGTAAAGTTATATATATATATATACTTGATGCGAAGGATGTTTATATCAACGTTTTGGAAATGTTAAAATTGTGTATGTTGTTCACATATAAAAGAAAAGCCCATATATGTTTTATCAGTTGCTCCCCTTCTTTTAATACAATACAATTTATTCTAACACTGTGTATTATCTTATATTTACTTATAAACGAAGCTTTTATTATGTATCAAAAAGTTCTGTATCTATGAAAAATGGTTTTTTATTCACAGTGTTTTTACAGTTAAGGTTCACTTATATTTAAAAAAAATAAAAAGATGAAATGTTAGTTTTGAAAAAACAATTACACGCATAGAAAAATGCTCCAATGCATAGCTTTTGTTGTATGTTAGTCATTGATTTAAAAATTTTTGTTCAATATTTTTATTATACCTCTGTTACACTGTCAAACCATTTTCAAGGGAGAAATTTCAGTTAGACCACTTGAGCAACATGAATATTAGCTACAAAAACCAATTTAAAAATAAATATACTTTATACTCTTATATGAATACAGTTTATATCTAGTTTTAGCATTTTAAAATTTTGAACACTACTGCCACTCTCTTTGTGGGTTAAAGAAGGCTATTAGAACCAAAATATTGAATATATTCTCAATCGTAAACAAGTTAAACATCAGTGGAATAAAGGTTTCCCATAAAACTCATATCGGTGTCCTAGTGGCTTTCTTTCGAGAGTGTAATATACGCCACCATCGGACCTTTATATCCTTTGGTCATTATTATTTATTTGTTATTGTTTTTACAAACAATATTAAATTATAATATTTTGCTTGTTGTTTCATTTTGAGCATCGATTTGAAAAAAACTAGAATTCACTAGAATCACTTTTATGCAATAAAAACGGTTAAACTTCTTGCTACATTTTGTTAGTAAAATGCTCTATTACAAACTGTTTCCGCCGGTGTATTACATTCCTCCAAAATGGTTCATGGAAGCGCTTTCGGACTTTATATTTTTGTACTGCATGAAGAATTTGCTCTTTAGGTTAGGTTTTACAAGCGCACCAGCGCGGTCTCAAAGAGTCCTAATTTGGTCATTATTTGCTCTTTATATGAAAACGTTCCACAAATCATCATTAAAAAACGGCATGCATTTAATACTATTCAATGATCTATAAAACATATTCCTAGAAAAAAAAATTGAAAGGATGCTTATTTTATGCATATTGATAGTAATTAATCGTAGGCAAAAATATCCCTTTTTCTAAAGGTTGTTTGAAAAAAAAATATATGGATTTTGTAAATGATTTCAAGATATATTATTAATTGATAGAATATTTTGTGATTTTTTTCATATATGTTTTATTCGGATTGGATTGTGATTCAAATAATGCGAAAATTAATAATCAAACATCCCCCTGGGCAAAAATTTAAGGCGAAAACGCATCTTTTTTTATTATATTTTATCTCTATAAAAAAGTATAGTGAAAATATGGGGGCTGTAAAATTAAAAAAAAAGTATGAATATAGTATACTATTGTTTGCAGATTTGAAAATATAGATGTCGTTTGTTCAGGTAGAAAATTTTTATTTTCCACTATTTTTTCATGAAAATTGCTGCAATAGTTCAGATTAAATATGAAAACGGAGCGAAAACAAAAATTTCCAGTTGTCTAATGGAAAACTTTAGATAAAATTCATATTTTCGAAAGTTTTTTACATAAAAACGTCATTTTTGGTCCTTTGTTCACCAATACTAATAATGGACATAATGGATATAGTCCCTTTGTTAACACTATATATATAGCAATTCGTTGTCCAGGGGGATATAATTTTTACATATCAATAATTTTTGCACAAAATTCACCTTTAACGATATAGTGATTCTTAGGGCATAACAATTGTCAACAAAATTTCACGTTTCACATGAGCGCAAAAAAAGATGCTGGGTGCAGGATATCTCTTTTAGTATATTTTTCGAGTTCGAACTAAAAGTTAGAAAATTTTGAACCATATTAGTTTATACATTATTTTTTGAAGTGTTTTGAACACTTCTAGTAAATATAGGTTTCAAAATAAATCTAATCTTTAAATATATATATAGAGCCTGGTTTTATAACGAAAAAGCAAAAAAATATTTCAAAAGTACAGAAATAAATGATTTTTTTGAAAAAATTTTTTAAGCCAATTTAGAGTGAACTGCCAATACATGAAATAATCAAGGTAAGTTAAGTTAATCGAGTTTAGATTTTTTTTATTTCGACAAACACAGTATGGGACCAACATAGATCTTTTGAGAGACACCTGAAGGAACGAGAAAGTTTGACGACTTTGTCTCATTTTTTTTCTCAACAGGGATAGTCAAGTATGGTTTGAAACAAATTAACACAGACCCGGAAAAACTATAGCTCGAAACAGCTCTCAATACAACCGGAAACTTTATAAGATAAAAGCTGGCCATAAGTCGATTTCACATACATCTACTTCTTTCACGAAAAAGCTTTGAAACTAAATATACTATATTTGATGGGCACGATCTACCTTTTACAAATTGATGTTACAGAAATAGCATCAATAACATAGGAAATCAAAATGTCATTGATCACTGACTAATCAATAGTCCATTTCTTAATTAACAGGTGTCACAGAAGCAGAGAAAAATTAAAAAGCTTTAACGAAGGAAAACTAAATTCTTCAATAAATGCGAAAAAGTTAAAGATTTGAATCACGGAAAGTCATTATTATCATTAAAAGTAAAAGTAAAGGAAGTGTAAAGTGTTCTTTTAATGCGAACATAGTCTCAAATTGACGAAAAAGTTGATCATTTTGGGTAACTCTAATTTTGTTTACGTGATTTGTCATTTTTAAGCCAATGCTTATGATTTATCATAATGTTATTCTTGACTTATCATTTGCTACTATATACTAATAACGTCTTTAATTGTGTTTTAACTATTTTTAGGCTCTAGGGCGCAATTTAAAAATTAATGAGTTCAAGTTAATCCTCTATCCATTCATTGATTGACTCCTATAGGCAGTGATTCTATCTAGGGGATTTCCGGGGGTTTCCAGAAACCCCTTGTTACATATTATGACTTTGGAAAGAATTAAGTTTTGATACCATTCTCCAAAGATTTTTTTATCAATCGGATAACGATAATAATGGATCACGATCATGTATTTTTAAATAACTTAATTCAATTTTCATTTAATTCATCTAATTACCATTTTTATTTTTATTGTTTTATTTATTTACTTTGCAATTTAAAAAAGTTTGAGCCTTTCAAATATGTTTAAGGCTTGTTTCATAAGAAGCATCGTTCAGGTTACTCACAAATTCGAAGTAACACAATAAATTAGACAGTGAAAAAAATGTGCTATGGAAATTCATTTAAATTTAATTAAAATAGTTTTCAGTTTTGCCTAAGCTACGTTTTTTTATAGGCTCTTGATGGTGCTCTTGACCTTTACTTCATAAATTTTGTAATATAAAAATATAACGAATGCACGCTCATAAAATATCAATGAAAATTTTAAATACAGGATTTTTTATCGAAATTCCGTCGAAAACTAGCTGAAAAACTTCCTTTGCGGCATATGGGAGAAATATTGGACATGATTTCAACTTTATTATATTAAAAAGGACTTTTTGTGCTCTGTAGCTTAAGATACTAAAAACTTATCTTGTTATGTTATGATAGCTGGCTAGCCAAGAATTGAATGTAGATTTCCACTGTTATCTTGCAATTCGACCAACAGTGTAGATTTTTGGGGCTTTGTTATCAAAAGATTTATGGCTCGAAAATGTCTTCAAAATTGAAAGTCATAATTCGGTGGGATTTACGGAATTTAAGACAGGAAATCTAAAATTTTTTCCCGGAAACCCCTTGTTAAAAAATTTAGATAGAATCACTGCTTATAGGGTGTTTGATAATTGTAATTTTTTACTCATTTCCTGTTAATTTGCATAAAAATTTCGAATGTTATGGGCACTCTTTTAGTCTATGCATATGATGCGGGTAGTTTTTCGAGCGTTTTCGACTCACATGGTAAATGTGGAAACGGAGTGACATAGTAATCTGTTTATCTGTCCGTTATCAGTTTTTGTGGATATGCTTACTACATCAATATCAACCAATAATACTTTTGTGTACTATTTTAAAGTGCACCTAAAAGTGATAAAATAGTAAAAATGGCCGATATATTGCCATGTTTTAGGGTTTTTTATTGCAAAAAAAGTTATCGAAAACTGAACTACTAATGAATGAATATTATCTTTTCTGATATTAAAAATATTTATTTTTATGTGTTATTTTACTCTAAAAACTCGATAAATAATATATAAAATAAAAAAAAAAACTTAAGGTTTATCACTTAAAAATAAAAGCGTGGCGTAATAAAAATGCTATAATAACAGGAAAACATTGTTATTTTTTATTTTATTTTAAAATATTACATGCAAAAACAATCATTTAACGATTAGTTTTATTTTTTTATATAAGCTAGTTAATTATTTAATCCAAAAAAATAGACTATATATACAGACTCAAATTAAAAAATTAAAAAATGTTTTTTGTCGATTTTAAGTAAAATGTCGAAGAAATCCTGCATGTTCTATTACTTGATTTCTTTCTATTTAAACTAAGTAAATAATTAATAATTTTATATAAAATTTACCAAATCAGTTTCATTCATAATAATTTAATATAATATTTTGACAGAAAAGCATTGCATATGTAAAAAAAAAAACAAAATTATTGAGACATAGCCCTATCGGTAAGTAATGAACTGATCATAATATTTTTTGTTCTTCAAATTTACAAACAAAAAAGATCTCAAGAGCAAGAAAATAGTTAAATCATCGTTTTTTTTTTTTTTTAAATTTCACGCCTTTTAATAAATATACATTGTGTAGGTTGTCACAATTGAAATTGAAAGGCACGTCATAGAAGGTGTGGTGACTTGTGTACTTTATTGGACAAGTAATCCAACGTTTATAATGAAATCATATATTTGAAAGCTAACTATATTTTTATATGCTAAATTATTTTGAATTCATTATATTATGTTGCAAACTCTTACGGTTTTATATTTAACTCGTCATTTATTTATTACATCGAAAACAATGCTTTTATAATTCTTACACATTTTTATTCAAACATTCTTCATTATAGAAGATTTTAATTTTTAGTTCTTAACCAATGCATAAAATATTTATAATTTTTTTTTGTAAAAAGACGAGCCACAAATCTGAAGATGCAAATGTTTTAAAAAATCTTCAAGTCAATTAAATCTAATAATAGATTGTATGTTTAACAAGATCATGCTCCATGAATAAGCAAACCAACCCATCTATTGTTTAAATGAATTTGAATATATTTAGTCATTTCATTTGATAACAATAAAATCTAAGTAACTTTTAAGTTTATAAACTTGAATGATAATTTCAAGGAAAGTATAATAAGGAAAATATTCAAAAACCACGTATGCATTACTTAGCTTGAATGATAATGGTCAGAAAAAAGTCTTTATCGATCAATGCTTTAATCAAATACTGCGTTAAGTCATCAAAAATATTCGTATACATATATATGAATGCATACATTTCATGAGTTAATGTAAATTTCATAACTATATACAACTTTATTTATAATTCAATACTTTTATTATTCATTCTAATGAATACCGAATAACAAATTAAACAAATTACCTGAATATTATCTATCTATTACTGGACAATTAAAAAATGGCATTTCAATAGGATCAAACAAATTGACATCGGAATTTAGTTTTATATAATTTATATATCTCTTGTTTTAAAAGCTCCCCGAACTTTTGATTTCAAGTTCTGAAAAACCATTTATTCTGTTATTATTTTAGTTATTGACTTAAAATTATGATTTTATAGTCGTTAAGACCGTCTTCAAGAGAAAACCTGTTTCAGAAAAAAAAATAATCCATACAAGCAGTAATAATATTTTATTTTTTTTAGAATCTATTTTCAAACCCTGATATCTTAGAATTGGGATCTCTGATAAATTCCGGATTGGATCTATGTTAATGTCCAATGAATAACCTTGGAAAATATATAAGCCACCGGACTGCTCTATGCCCATTTTTAATATTTTTCTCAAATATCACAAATCTAATGCAGGAAAAAATTGTCGAAAACATTAAATTAAGTTTTTTTTTAATTTTTTTCCATTCAGGAATATCTGACAAAATATGCAATATTATTAAAATATAAATAAAACCCAGAGACCCGTATTTTAGCCAAGCTATTGGATTTAATCAAATATTCCGATTCTAAGATATCAGGATTGGAAAATAGCACCTAAATGACCTATTGTTGCTGGTTGTACTACCTTGAGGAGTGTTTTGACAAACTTCCTGAAATAGATTTTGAAGACGGTTCTAACGACTGTAAGTTTATAATTTTAAGTCAAACTAAAAAAGTCACAGCTTAACTAGTTTATCTGACTTTTTTCAGCTCTCGAAATTCAAAAGTTCTTGAAGCTTGCAAACTAAAATCAGCGGAATTATAAAACGTGTTAGTAATATCACGCAATGATAGTTAAGGCTCAATATTTAAATGCTTGATTTTTAAGAATTTCATATTTCATTCCATATTTGTATTCTAATTTTAAAAATAGTAATTAAAATAACAAGGTCAATGTTCTGTTATGCGCTTAGATTTTTTTTTTGTTATATTTATTCCTTTTTGTTTTAATGTGCATCTGATACTAATTAAAATCTTTGCCATAGATCACATGAAAAAACGAATAATCGTCAATAATTTGCTGTCCGCCAAATATTTATGAATTTTAGAATATTAAGTTAGTGAATCTTCAATTTTATAGAAATTAACGTAGGTTGGTTTTTTATTATTTATAATAATACTAATTTTGTTTTAAATTTGAAAACAGACTTTGTTCTTCATTTTTCATAAAATGGTTGACTTTTAATGTAAGTTTATATCGTCCTTACATGTGTGAAACACATGTTATTCATTTTTGACATTAAGGTGTCTATTTTTTAAACATATTTACTTTGATTTCAGAGTTACATTTAAAATGAATTTAAAGTTTATGTTGAAAACAGTATAAGTCTCTAATATAAGTTTTTAATTCTAGTCTTTTTCCTGATCAACCTATACGGCGAAGTATGTTTAGTCTATAAATAAATAAAAATCATTTTAAATTTTATAAAGTGAGGGACAGTGATGTGACCGACAGCGTTTATGTTGATAAAATTCAAGATAAATTTTCTAAAATTGAATATGAAGTTTTTTCAAAATATAAGGATTTACTTTTTACGCTATTTAAATGAAAAAGCAAAAGACGTAAAATAAAATAAAATATTGTTTTTTTACTAATGTGTTTTATAATTGTGTCTTTCATTTTTTTTTAATTGTTTGTTAATCAACATTATTTGGTTAAATTGAATTATATTTACTGTCAAAATTAAGAAAAATTTACTATAAGAATAAATGTTTTAGGTGTTTTAAAACGCCAGAATTCATTCATGATTAGCAGCCACAAACCTTTCCACTTTCTTGCTAAATAACAAAAAAATATTTATTTGTTTTGTTGGATCATATTAAATCAAAATTTAACTCTATATTTTCTTAACTAAAATTGAAATCTAATTTTTTTTAATAAGACCTTTCATTACTGTAGTGTAACAAGAAAAATCAAAGGATAATAAGTTAAAAACAGAATAAAAAATAATAGGTATTCTTATGGTAGCCATAGTAGCCATGTAAGAAAAACTAATATCGTAGAAGGAACAAACAAGTGGCGTATGTTGATTACACGCCGTTTGTAGATGATTTTCTAAATTTCCATCAGAAAGTACATATTATGTGTGCAAAGTTTTAGGTAATTCGATTATAACGATAACGATTTGGAAAAAAAAATTCATTATATGACCGCAAAAATTTTTGAACGTAACGTACATTTCATTAAACTATGAGGATAAAAAAGTATTTGGCGGCCAGTTTGAGGGCCATCTTTAATTTTTGTTTTTCCATGACTTTCTTAATATTTGATCAATTTTATCAATTTTTTTAAACAAATATAAACAAAACAGTTTGATTAACCGGTGTCAAGTCAAACGATTTTAAATTTTATTTTTTTGATTTTTGATTTAAAATAGATTTATTTAGGTTTATTTAAGAAAGACTCTTCCCATGTGAAAATTATTCGATAACATTTAATTTCTAAGTTCATAAAATTGTCGAAACAGTCAATTACATAAAATAATCTAAAAAAATGCTCTCATGTAAAATTATAAAAATCAACATAGGCCACTTGTTTATTCCTCTTACGAGGAGAAAAAAACATATACAATTATATACAGAATTATAAAGGATGGAATTTTAAAACAGTAAATAAATTCTCTCTATTCTAGAGCTAGACTCTTTATTAGTTATCTTTTACTAGTTTCGAGAAGAAATACTTTACTATATGATTAATACATTTAACACAATTGACTATTTTGTAATTCATTTTCGAACTTGTAAACAACTTTCATTTCATATACAACATATATTCTATATATTTTTATGTGATTTAGATTTTCATGATTGTCTTAATATGTTAAAATGAAAAGTAGGAAATCCTTTTTAGTTGTGATAAGCAAAATTACATTAATCGTTAGAATCGTTGAATATAAAACACAAAAGTCGTTTATTGTTTGTCCGTCGTTTCAAATTCGTCTATGCAATATATTGACAAAGAAAATAAGCAACTATCCTGTGTATTTACTTTGTAATGGCTGTAAAATAAAAACAAAAGTTTTGTTTCTGATTTGAATACATTTATTTAAGTTCAGTAAAATTACATTCGTATTTTTGTTATTATTATTTGATCAACAAATATATTGTAACCATGGTCAGCCTTTGTTTTATCAATATTTGAATATTGGTTAATGTGTAATGAATATGTAAACTGTTTTGCACATGTCCCTGTAAATTAATCAACGTTCAAGGAAAACGATTAATCGAAAACGCTTCGTTTTTTATTTTTCAATTTAATTTCAATTTTTTTCTAATTAAATGTAATTACAAATATCAGATTTTAATTTTTTTACTTTTTTTAGTTGAAAAAGTTCAGATTAAAATAGAATTTCATTATATTTTGAACTGTGATTTTTTTAAATAATACAGCTTAACAAAAAAAAGTCTTTGTCATACTTCTGAGAAATCCCGAAACACGTCAAAAAGATTTTTCAATCCTGATTATTTTCCACTTTGAAATTTTGAAATTCACTGATTAGTTTTTTTTTATTAAATAATGAAATTTGTATTAAATATCAAAGTTTAAACTTTTTTGAGGTTAATTTTGTTCCAAAGTGTCAAGTAATTTATATTTTTAGAAAAAGAGCTAACAGAAAATATAAATTTTAATATAGTTTGTCCAATTATATAGGGCTTTTTCACCCTAAAAATAAAAAAAAAAATGAAAAAACTTTATTTTTTTTACATTTTTAGAACAAAATTTAACATCAATTGAATATTATGCGGGCTTATTATGATAAAATTTATATTTTCTGTAAGCTCTTTTTGTCCTCTTTCTAAAAATATAAATTGCTTGACACTTTGGAACAAAATTAACCTCAACAAAGTTTAAACTTTGATATTTAATAATTTCAACTTAAAGGGGAAATGACTTTTTTCCATACAATTTTCATTATTTAATTAATAAAAAAAACTAATCAGTGAATTTCAAAATTTCAAAGTAGAAAATAATCAGGATTGAAAAAGCTTTTTGACGTGTTTCGGGGTTTCTCAGAAGTATGACATCGACTTTTTTTTGTTAAGCAGTATAATTTATTTAATTTCTCTCTTAAAGTTAAATAGCAATGCACTACCAATAGCAAATGTTTGTTTTCAAACATGCTTTCATCTTTTTTTTGAATAATTTAAAATTTTAACGGTTTTCTTCTTCTCATAATATTTGAAATGACATTTTAATGTGCGCGCCTTGACAAGAAGTGTATTGTTTTTTTATTGTTGATGAATTTGTATTAGTATTTCATCAAATCACATGAATCGTGATAAAACCAATGTACCGTGTCAAGCTTTATAGATACTGGCGTACCGTGTGCAGAGAGATCTTAACACCCAATAGGGACAGTGTTTTCAATACATAGTTAGGCTGCAGACCCATAAAAACAAAGACCTGGTTTTAAACTCTATGAAAAATAGCTTTAAACTGAAACTTTAAATCAATCTAAAAATTCTGTAGAGCAAGTATACAAACATAAATATTTTCAAGAGAAGCTTAAACAAACATGACCAGTTGGGCATGCTAGCAGGAAATTCAAATTTTCTACAGACATATATGTATCTATAGTTAAAATTTAATGTATCAGAAAAATTAAATTTAAATTATTTATTTCACTTTGAAATCAAACTGATGAAATTAGAAAATAAATGTAGATTAAATTTTCTTATCTATTTTTCATTGAAAACATAATCAATCAATAATCAATTTATTCTGCAAACCAACAAAATGCCCAATGTAATTAGACAAATAGTGGAATAAAATTCATTTCACATTAAGCAAGAAAATTTTATTCAATTAAATCTATGTTGTAGCAGTGTGTTCATTGCCCGTTTAAACATATTGAACTTAAGCTGAATTTTTAATTAAAAAAATTACTGCTAATTACCTAAAATTACCTTCATAGTTTACAAATCGAACAATCGAAATAATGTTTTGCAGTTTGCTGTCATACTAGACAGGCAGTATTTAGAAAACTTTGCAGGAGGTTTATTATTTGTAAAAGTTTTCTGATCAGAAACCTGTAGTTCTAATTTTCTCTTTCAAAGGCTTGTGAATAACCATATAACGACTTGACGACATGTTTATTTTTTTACGTATTTTATCTACAGAAGAAGAATGAATTTGATTAAAATATATTTGACTTTAATTTTTTTTCTTTTGACATTTTTAACAAAAAAATAAACTTGTGGAAATTAAACAGTTTTAAGTTAACAGAAATGTAATGGTTTCTGCACTAAAAAATCATTTTTATTTCTGTAGTCAATTTAGTAAAGCAGTTTATGGTATTATGATTTTAAGAATGTCAATCATTTATGCCTACTTAAAATGTTCAGTAACTTTACTTAGAGAACGTTGACAATTATTTTAGACTGTAGCATAATTTGACGATATGTTGTTTAATAGTACGAATTTTCTTTAGAGGAACATCAATTAGGGTCGGTTAATGACTTGTCGATAATAACCACTTACCGATAACATATTTACATGTATAATGCTTTTTCTGTCCAAAAATTATGATTTAAAATTAAAATTTTACACGACTTTTAGTAGGAAAAAATCAAGAAATAAAACATGCCAGCAATTATTATTAGTTTCTATGCCATTAAATTAAGACCCGCCATATTGCCATTTAAAGGCTTTAAACAGCAGACTCATTTGTTAGCTTTAAATCAATAATAATTGACTTATTTATGTAAAAATTGTTTCAAACTGATCGATTAATTTGTATGATTTGTATTGCATTAAATATTGTTATTTTAAAGAAAAAATTATTTTGAAGCATTAATTTTTACTGGTAAGTGGCTATGACATTTTCAGTAAGTCATGATATTATCAGTAAGTGGTTTTCTTATTTTTTTATCATTTCAGATCAATATTTTTCACATCATAAACGATTTTTCAATTTTTTTGCCATATAAAGTTATAAGGCTTTAAAATTCGATTTTTCTAAAACTTTTGGTAAGTGGTTAAATCATGTAATCTATTTTACAATTTAGTATGAGAATAGTATTAGTTTTTTGGTTTCATGATGTAAAACATGTGCACCCTACGACTTACAGTACATTTAAATGATTAACAAAAAAAAGAGTTGTTTAGAAATGTCTCATGCGCAAAAATTAAGTCTCATGATATGGTCGAGCTAAACAGTGTTAAATATAATTGCAGGCAATGCCGTGAAGATAAGTTCAAGTGTAATTGACCATTTAAAGTTTTTTCTAGCTTATTCTCTTGGTGAGTATAATTTCAATGTAAGGCATTTATTTGATTGTATAGTACAACGTATTTGATAACCTTAAATAGAAATAGAAAAAACTTACATCGTGGGTTAAAAGATTTCGATCAACCATCAACCGAGGATTTGCTCTTTGTGTAAAAGTAAATACTTCTGACTTTGATGATTCTTACTATAACCGAAAAATAATTGCATAAGTGAACACTATAGCAAAGTCAATAATTGCAAATTACCTTAAATTTTAACCAACGATATTAATTTGTTTTGTTTTACTCAAACCATGCATCATAGGCTATAGATATGTTAGGGTGTCCACACGAAAATAAGTTGACCATGAAAAAACCGATTAAACCGATATTCTTAAAGCTTTTCAAGAAAATGGAAAATTATTTTCATGCCAAAACGTATTATTATTATTTATTATTTATCGTATTATTTTTAGCAACTTTGCAGAAAACTTTTGACATTTTAAAACATACTCTTCTTAATTATTTCGACAAATTATTAGAGGGCGTTAACCCGAAAAGCTTTCCTGAGTGTGTTGAAAATAATTAAAAATAAAAATATTAGTTCCAAATTTAATAAAATTCCATTTTCTCCTGAGGTTTTTAACTCTTGTTCTAACCCTTTTAGACCTGAGCTCAATGCTTCTATGGTCCAGTGGTTAAGCTATTAGGTTGGTGTACTGGATGTCACGGGTTCGATACTCGGAGCAGACAGAAAAAATCATAGTGCTATATTTGTGATTTTTCTCCTGAATGGATTGATGTGGCACGAAACCAAACGAAAAATTGAAAATTTCTTGGACCGAAGAGCAACCTATGACGTAGAAATTACGCACCATAGTAAAAGATACCCAACCATATAATTGTGTATGTCTTGGATAAGACGTGTCAAAAAATTGATACAAATAGATTTAAGGTTCATGTATGTGATTATTGTGTTAAAAAATACCAATAAAGAAAACAATACAAAGTATTCTACCGGACTATACGATGATGCCCTGCACCAGAAAGTTGCTGTGTTGGGACCAACATCGTTGTTGTTGATGGTAATATTTAAAAAAAAAAAACCAGAGGACCTAGAATTTTTTGCATATAATTTCACACTAATATGGGTTAGAAGGTGTCAAATTATTTTTAACAGATTTTTTGTAGTTATCCTTTTTCCTTAAACAAAATGTCAAAATATATTGAACATCAAGACATATTTTCACTTTTATTTTTCTTTCCTGAATGATTTTCATTTAATTGTTAAAATCTAAATTTAAATGAATGTTCAAAAAATTCCAGCCTTAAATATTATTGGTTTTTAATATTTTTTTTTGACGTATAAATTTACGTTACTTTAATTTTTACGGAAATGACAGACATGACTGATAAGATTGTTGATTTACATACTGATAGGTACCATTATTTCGAAAGTCAATTTTTTTTTGAAAAGAAAAATTGTTTAGTGAAATATGAGCATCGAAATTTTTTTTTTCAAAAACAAGAAGATATTTTTAAAAAATTCTTCTAAGTTTGTCCAATATATTGGACAAAGGACCGAAAGGGCTAAGCAAGCTACAGATACTACAAAATCGCATACAAAAGTTTTCAGCTACCTAATTTTAATCTATAAAAATTACAACATTTTTGATTAAAATTGGAAGAAAAATTTTAAAAGAGCTTGAAAATCGTTCGAAAAATCAGTCAATTCCAAGGTTTTTTTAATTCATTAGAATTATTTGATAAGTTGAAAATGTTGCCTCTCTATAATCAAATACCTTAAAATGTGATCAAATTTGCGTTTAAATATTTTTCGGTAAATAAATTTCATTTGAATTATATATTATTATATTTATATATGATTATTTTTATTATAAAATTATATTTATTATATACTTCCTGTTTCATTTTAAGACCATATCGTAAGAAAATAGACTTGCCGTCGTCATTCTGTCACTGAAGGTCCGTCACATTGTCACTGATATGAATTCATAACCCCACAATGGTCCATCAGAGACGTCAGGTATTTTCGTTGGGTAGAGAAGCTCATGAGAATTATATATCACTCTTTAGTATAATTCATTGGACTCAAGATGTGGAGTCGACAGTCTAAAAATGAGTTATTTGATGATGAGTGAATATATTTTCTATGAATATAAGTGAATAAATAATATAAGCAAATTGAAAGGTCAGTCTTAGCAAATTGATATGTCAATATGAGCAAAATGAGGTCAGTGAATCGAATTCCAATGCACTCTTCTAAACCGTACAGTGGTTAGAATTACTCATGTTTTAGTTATATAAGAGAACTGGACCAAAAATCGAAATTGTTTCACGTAAAATCTATGCATCAATAATTTTTTGTAAGGGTTTCATTACATTTTGATAATGGTTATGGACCATGACCGAAATTGAGATTTCAATTAAACATAAATCTAATTCTTAAGATTTAATCAATGAAAGCCAATTTTTACATAAAACTTAAAATTAATTAATCAGCATGGATAAAGAATTCATTTGTAATTGAGAGTGATATTAAATAAATGAAAAGTCTGTCCCAAGTTATATGTGATATACATTTCATTTTTTGCCACCTATTGGCCACTAGCGAAAAGCACGACCACTTTCATTAAACCAATACTGAGTTACATTTTTAATGAATGAATTTCTTTCAAATGAATATTTTTATTTGTATTAAATTTAATCGAATGGGTTACCAAGTAATACAAATTACAAATAAAATTACAATTATATCTTAATAATAATTGAATATATCTAATTAATGCACTGAATAACAAAAAAGTAAAACTGAAACTATTTGCAAATCATTTCATAGACTTATAATACATAAAAAATAAAAAAAAAAATTTGGCATTCACAAAAAAGTCATAAATTTATCGTTCGGCATTATAAATCACATAACGGACATTTAAAAATGAAGAAAAATATACAATTATAATACAAATGCAGGATAGATAAAAAATGGTGTAATATCTATTGCAAGATTTGTGTTGTGGTTCATCTTTATACCAAGATAAATTCGTTAATGAGTATACAGATCAATAGAGAATCATAAAATATGTATTTGGGGTTTTCAATTGCACCTTCCACAGAATACTGAGAGAGCTTTTGTGATATAAAGGTCAATTTTTAGACTTTCCTCAAAATTTTTCCAAAGAAAAAGTCGTATACAAATTGATAGAGGACAAAAAAAATTCAGCGTCTTATATCTGGGTCTGATTGGACTTTCCAGACGACGCTGAGAGAGCTTTTTGTGAAAATAAGATCAATTTTAAGACTTTCCTGAAAATTTTGATTCTGATTCTGGTACCTAAGCCTAACTTAATAATTTTTTTTTTGAAATTTTGGTGACCTACGACTAATTTGAAAAGCTTATTTCCTTTCACATCAGATTTAGAGCACCCTCTGAGAAATAAAAGCCCACATCATTTTTTGAAATTAGATATTTTGAGAAATACATGTCATAGAAAAAATTCTAAACATGTTTTGGAAACAACAGAAAAATATTTTTAAGAATCTTATTAAATATATAAAACATTCAAAATCAAAAAAAAAAATAATTAGGATATTATAGTGAAATATAACAAAATATTTTTGTAGAACATTTATTTTTTAAAAAATTGCGGGCAAAATTATGTACGAAGAAAAAATTATTAATTAATTAATAAAAATAAAATGAAAGAAAGAATTAAATGAAATTCCGTGTTCATCTGCACTCAAAAACGTAAAACAATAGAAAAAATTGGAGCTTATACAAATTTTGTTCTGAATAATCCATAAAAGTTTTCATCATCAATCAGTTTTAACAAGGTTTCAAATATCAACTAATCAATTTTCCTAACACATTTTTTGCTTATAACTGATTATTAAAAGGACTATTTTTTAACCGAACTCTTTCGACTCTTTAGAGATTTTAAGTATAGTTAACTCATTCGACGCCGCTCCTTGAAATATTGAGTTTTGAACAAAAAGTTTTTCTATGATTAATTCTTTAGGTAAAAGTGAATATGTTTCTCTTCGATGAAAATTTTAGGTTTCATATAAAAACTTTACAGGAGAGCCAAAATAAAATACGTATAAGCGCTACACAAATACATACAGAAATCTTGTACGAGCGTGAAAAAACACGCGACTTTCCTTAAAAGTTTAGCTCATAATTTTTTAGTTTAAGGTTAAAATTCAAAAACGATTCAACCGTTTGCTGAAAAATATCTTAAATTAAGACTCTAAAAAAATTGACAAAGAAATATTTTGATTTGAACGAGAAAATGATTTCAAAGTAGGTGTTGCGTTGACGCGAACGGATGACGCGAATAAGTTATTACAATTGAAAACTTATAATAAGTATTAAATGTCTAGTAATTTTCTAAAAAGCACATAAAATTCATTCCTTCTGAAGTGACATTGAGATGTATGTGAATGAAAAATGACTCGTTTAAGATTTTTTCCCCGCTTGTTTTAGGTATAAGGATCTTCTAAACAATTGCTCAAAATGATTAAAAAAATATTTTGGCATGAAAAAAACTTACCATTTTCTTGGAAAATAGTTTTTTCTGGTCTATGTTACTTGGCTTTGATATGTTAATATGACTAGAACATACTAAATACTCGTTCAAATTGTTACAGACGCTTTGAGCGACATGAATCCTTATCTCCTTAATTCTGATACTGATTTCTATACATAATTCCGGAATGGTCGATCAGGGTAAGGTTGTATTTTTGTTAGGTAGAAGAGTTTATTAGCCTAATTTACAACTTATTTGTTTGGAGATTAGGAAAATGATCAAAACCCTTTAAAATAAAATGTTCAGTGAATACAAGATAGGTTAGATTTGATAGGTCGATCTTTCAACAAATTGATAGGTCAGTATTAGCAATTTGAAAAGTCAGTGAATCAAAAAAATTCACTTTTTTTATTCGCCTAATGGTTAGAATTTTTCTTTTTTTTAAATACTAAGCATCTAATTTTTTACAAAATTCCTAAATTAATTGAAAAAGTAGAAGTAAAGAGTTAATGATGAGATGCTATAATTTTTGATAATTTGTTTAGTTGTATACTATTTTTATCTTTTCATTAAAGAAACTGCATTTTTAAAAACTACCAAATGAGGAATTTCTAAATATCTTTTCTTCGTTTGAGAATAAAAATGAGTCCCAAGATGAAATATGGCCCATTAGGTGTAAAAGTATAAATAAGCAAAAAGCTTCTAGTTTTAATGTATTGATCATTTTTGATTTTACTCAAAATTTAGAATATGATTCTTAACTATAAGGGTGTATTTGGATATTTCAAAAGGCATGCTTAAATTTCTGTAATTAATAGAGAGTAACACAAATCTACAAAAAATTCATCTGGATTGCAAAAGAGAGAATTGAAAATAATGATTAAAAAAAAGTATAACATTCAGTTATACTAAAGATTATTTTCCTTTTTTTTCTTTTCTCCAAGAGGTATTTAATCTTTAAAATTTACCATAAATGTTCCAAACTAGTAAAATTATTTAAATGGTAAATATATTACATATACCACACATGTGAAACGAAACATGAAAGATAAACTAGCACTCAAAGGTATAAATAAAAATTTTAGTGGGAGGGTTGAATGAATTTAAATATTGAAAACTAGGGAAAACTTGTATAAGAACATTCTGTAAGTATACCAAATATTTGAAAATTTTCTCCCCTAAGCATATAAATGCAAATGGAACATAAATATGTCTTCCTTACACATAAGCCACCATCACATCAATACCACCTTCACAACACAAGAATTTGAATTTATCACGATTAGGTAACGATTGGTAGAGTGAAAAATCGCAAAGTAAAAACATGAATAGTAAAGAGTACACAAACGAAATTTTCACATATGTGTATATAAAACACATATTTTGTTGAAGTATATAAGGTGTATATTTTAAAGACCTAAAAACATTACATATGTGATAAGGTTTTAAATTTATGTAGATAATAAAATTTCCGGGGGTGAGTAAAATATTTCGAATATATTTATTTTATGTATACATTTTTTGAAAGCTGATTCAATTTTAAGGAAACCATTTTGAATAAAAATTAGATTTTTGAAAATTTTACGTTTAGGCGTGATGATTTTTTATTAAAGATAGAAAGTCATAAATGTTGCCTCATCTAGAATGTGCTACTTACATATCCAGTCGGGAGTCTTTCCAGACAGTAACTTCAACTTGAACAACAAAATTTGCTGATACATCGACTTTGAATTTTCTTTTGATTTCAATTTAATAACAGTAATTATTGGAAAATTTTATGTTAAATCAAAGACTCTTCGGGATTTTAAAAGTAAATCATTATATCTGTTTATCTGCATTTTCATCAATTTTTTATTAAGATTTGAAAAGACATTCATAAATAAACTACAACAATGCCAAAAATAGCAAATGTATAATGCAACTTCTATTCTAATAATTCGATATACAGATATCGCATCGATCCTAAGACATTTAAACCTGTGTCATTAACATTTCAATTGTACACAGGTAGAAATTACTTGCGACTATTTGTTATTATTTCTTTTTTAAATTAAAAAAAAAATGTTAGTGTGAAATAAAAAAAGGGATACCTTTTTTTCTAACGTGGGTATAAAAAAAATCACAGAGACCCTGAGATAGGGTTACAAATTATAATTTCAATAAAACTTTGCATAAATTTAATATAACAATAGAAAAATAAATTACCAAAAAAAGATTCACATATGGATATGCATTGAAAATAACCCTTTTCACATGCAAAAATTATTGCATAACACCGATATCAAATTATGCAAAATATTGTTTTCTCATGGTAACCGTTTCTTTTACCCAACATCTGGCATTTTTTCGTTTGAATAATAATCTTTGAAAAAAACTGTCACTGAGACTTTTTTCTAATCATAAAGTAACCATTTAGATATTAATTGAAAATAGAATTTGTTTTTTTAAACATAATAATATTATTTATTAATTTTCTTAAGAAACAGATGAATGTATAAATATTTTTATATTAAATCAATGTCCTTATTAAAAAGTGATAAGAAATAGAAAATAAAAACAGTATCAAATAATAATAATTCACACGCAAAACGCTGCTTATATAGTTTAAAATTATGTTTTATCTAAAAATTCAATGAAGTTATCTTCATTCGAGTGTCCTTAAAGCTTAACAACACAACACCCTAAATTGATTTTATCTGCACACATTTGATACTTGACTTGGTCTCTACTTAAAATATTTTTTTTGAGATATGCTACTACTTTATTTACAATCTCTTGCTATATCGCCGCGTATTTGAATACAAAATTGTGTCGCTTGATAAACCTGGCTCGTTTTACATATTCACTAGGGCTGTAGGTATAAGAAAAATTGCTTAACAAAATGAAATCAATATCAATAGTTTCAAAAGCCTCAAAACACCCAAAAAAGATTTTTTAATTCTGATTAATTTATATACTTAAGTTATGAAAATTGCAAAGAAAATAGTCATTTTCCCTTTATATTGAAAATATTGAAAATCAAAGTTTCTAATGTTTTAATGTTGGTTTATTTCCAAGGTTTTTGTTAAATGAACAAAAGAGGCAAATAAAGAATTATGTTATGTTTTTAATTGTAAAAACAAATAATAAATTTATGCTTTTTGATATAGATTTTTGTTTTATAACGAAAACACTACTCTATCGGTACAAACTAAAACCCCCTGGACAACGAATTGCTATATATATATAGTGATAATATGACCATATAACCCCCTTCTCAGGACTATATTTTGGTTTATGGTCTGACGCTATATATATACTATATATTTTAGTTCACTTACCAAAATCACTATATTTATACTTATAAATAACCATATATATACAGTGCGTTCATTTAAAGTTTACCCATACTTTTCTTTACGACCTTTAACGACTTTCTACAACTCTCTAATATTCTCTAATATTTCTTACGATTTTCTACGATTTCTTAATATTGTATGACATTAATTTTCCTAATAAAATAATATGATTTTTTTATTTCACGTAAATTGCAAGTATGCTCGATTAAATAATGTCTCATACATAATTGCTCATTCGATCGTGAATATAATTTTATAAAAAATTCTGAAAAATTATTTTGCAAAAAAATTCAAGAAAATGATTTGAACAAATAAATTAAGAAAAAAATATTTTTTATCACTTTTTCTCAAATTTTTTATACCTAAAGTAAATATTTGTAGTAATCTCTCTCACTACTTTTTAAATATCTGAACTTTGATAAAATGACTCTCTCTCTCCCACTAACTTTTATATCAAAATTTTTGTAGATTGATTAAATGACTTCTTTATCTTTCTCTCTCTCATAATCTTTTATATGAAAATTTTTGAAGTTTGATAAAATTACTTCTTTATCTCTCTCTCTCTCAATATTTTTTATACCTAAATGCGGAGCTGCGAATCATTTATATCAATTTTTTTTTAAATGACTTCTTTATCTCTCTCTCTCTCACACAATCTTTTATATCAAAATTTTTTGAAATGACTTCTTTATCTCTCTCTCTCACACCATCTTTTATATCAAAATTTTTGAAGTTTGATAAAATGACTTCTTTATCTCTCTCAAAATTTTTGAACTTTGATAAAATAACTTCTTTATCTCTCTCTCTCACACTAACTTTTATATCTAAATACGGAGCTGCAAAGCATTTATATCAAAATATTTGAGGTTGATAAAATAAATTTTTTTCCCTCTCTTTAATAAAATCTTCAATATCTAAATGATAAAATGTGAAGTAGCCGAGCATTTAATATCAAAAAATTTTATGCTTCTCAATGAATATTTTATCCTTCTCTTTAAAATTCTACTTTCTCTTCCCTCAATTTTTAATGTTTAAAGTTTTCAAGAGAGAGACATCAAATATTTTTTTCAAAAACATAAAATATTTTGATAGAAAAATGCTCCGCTGATTCGCAACTTTGCATTTAAAATTGTGAGAGAGAGAGATAAAGAAGTCATTTTAAAAAAAAATTATAAAAATGTTTCGCTGCTTTGCAGCTCCGCAATTAGGTATAAAAAATAGTGAGAGAGAGAGAGA
This sequence comes from Culicoides sonorensis, assembly GCA_900002565.1. Taxonomy (NCBI): domain Eukaryota; kingdom Metazoa; phylum Arthropoda; class Insecta; order Diptera; family Ceratopogonidae; genus Culicoides; species Culicoides sonorensis. The sequence goes on from LN483433.1 coordinate 570,879, forward strand.
TAAAGAAGTAATTTTATCAAACTGCAAAAATTTTCATATAAAAGATTGTGAGAGAGAGAAAGATAAAGAAGTCATTTTATCAAACTTCAAAAATTTTGATATGATTTGAGAGTGAAGGAGAGAAAGATAAAGAAGTAATTTTATCAAACTAAAAAAAATTTGATATAAATGATTTGCAGCTCCGCATTTAGGTATAAAAAATATTGAGAGAGAGAGAGAGATAAAGAAGTAATTTTATCAAACTTTTAAAATTTTCATATAAAAGATTATGAGAGAGAGAGAGAAAGATAAAGAAGTCATTTAATGAATCTACAAAAATTTTGATATAAAAGTTAGTGGGAGAGAGAGAGAGAGATAAAGAATTCATTTTATCAAACTTCAAAAATTTTGATATAAAAGATTGTCAGAGAGAGGGAGAAAAAGAAGTTATTTTATCAAACTTCAAATATTTACTTTAGGTATAAAAAATTTGAGAAAAAGTGATAAAAAATATTTTTTTCTTAATTTATTTTTTCAAATAATTTTCTTGATTTTTTTTGCAAAATAATTTTTCAGAATTTTTTATAAAATTATATTCACGATCGAATGAGCAATTATGTATGAGACATTATTTAATCGAGCATACTTGCAATTTACGTGAAATAAAAAAATCATATTATTTTATTAGGAAAATTAATGTCATACAATATTAAAAAATATTAGAAAATATTAAATTATCTTAGAAAATAGTAAACAAATGTAGAAATTCGTTAAAGGTCTTAAAAAAACGTAGAAAATCGCAGGAAATCGTAGAAAGTCGATAAAGGTCTTAAAGAATCGTAGAAAATCGTAAGAAATCTTAGAAAATCGTGGAAGATATTAAAAAATCGTAGAAAGTCGTAAGAAATCGCGATTAGAAATTTGAAATTTGATTTTTTTGGTTATTAAAGAATCTTAAAGAATCGTAGAAAATCGTAAAAAATATTAGAAAATCGTAACAAATATTAAGGAGTATTAAGAAATCGTAGAAAATCGTAAGAAATATTAGAGAATATTAGAGAGTTGTAGAAAGTCGTTAAAGGTCGTAAAAGAGTATGGGTAAACTTTAAATGAACGCACTGTAGTATATAGGTTTCATATTTGTTTTTAATATTTTTGGCGCATTCATTTTGCCATCCTTATACCTTATTTTTATTTTCTACAAATCTTTATATTCAACTTGAACTATTAAAGCAATTTTCACGAAAAAATAATAAAAAAAACGACAAAAAATGACGGTTTATATAAAAAACTTTCAAAAATATGAATTTTCTCTGAAGTTTTCCGCTAGAAAATTCTAGTTTTTCCTTCATCTTCACATTCAACCTGAACTATTACAGCAATTTTCATGGAAAAATAATGGAAAAAAAATTTCCACCTGAACTAAAACCAAAAATGACGGGTTTATATAAAAAAACTTTCGGAAATTAACTTTTCTCTGAAGTTTTCCACTGAATCTGAATTTTCCATTCAATCTGAACTATTGCAGCAATTTTCATGGAAAAATAGTAGAAAATAAAAATTTTCTACCTGAACAAACCGACATTTAAATTTTCAAATTTGCAAACAATAGTTTACTATATTCATACTATATTTATACTTATTTTTAATTTTACAACCCCATATTTTCACTATACTTTTTTAAGGTATACTATATTTATAGTATCTTTATTTATTATTATAGAGATGAAATATAGTAAAAAAAAGAGGCGTTTTCGCCTTAAATTTTTGCCCAAGGATAAACTTGCATTATTAAACTTTTTGAAAAAATTGAACTATCATAATTTTTTTTACGATTTCTTCAATTTAAAACATATTTTGATAGTTTGTGTACAAAAAAATATTTACTCAACTTCCATAATACAAATATTGTTAAATTGACGTTTTAAACTTATGATAGTTATTGGTTATCAAAGTTCATTAAAAAGTTGCATCACGTATTAAGGGTCTTATATGAATGTGATCCTGTAAAACAACTCATAAATTTCAGCTTAATTTATCCCTTTAAATTCATACTTTGAAACTTTATTTCATTAAAGGCTGTATGATTTATATTCTGTTTATGCACTCAATCCCATACTATAAACATCACTCCCTTTACATTTACTAATCACTGACCAACAGCCATAATGTCAGAAGCTTATAGGTCATCGTGTGCCAACAACATTGGTCAATTGACCCTTAATTTTAAATTACCCTTTTATGATAAACAATTTCAACAGAACATTTACCTGCATGCAAATTAGAAAACATCTGTCATATAGTATAAAAATTTATGAAAGCGGTTTCGTTACTAAATGAAAAAAAATGACTATTACTCTATTAAAAATCTGTATATTAAAAATAAAATATTAAAATTTGTTAGTGTTCAAACTTCAAACAAATTGAAAGGGAAATTTAAATTTTCGTACAAAACTTTAACTTTGACGTTACGGTCAATGTTAGTTATTAAGTTCTTAGAACTAAGTTTAGTCTTAAAAGTGAAATCTACTTGAAAATATTCTTCCTAAATAAGCTTAAGAATCTTCGTTTTTTTTTTTTAAATTCATAAGTTATGTTACAAAAGAACATTTTTTAGAAGTAGTGGTGTGACAAATATAGAAAGTCGTACCGTTTAGTGATTAGAATTTCTCATGTTTTAAAGAATAATGAAAAATCATTGATACTTAAAAATCACAATGTCAAATAAAATTTTTTATTCATAAACAACTTGCCTACCAAAAAGAAAGATCACCAATTACAGTATCTTTCACAACAGCTATTTTAAAGCTTATAAAGTAGTTGATTGTAAATTTAAATGTTTAATAGTTGAAAAACCACTGGGTTATATATCTATATTGTATTAGGCTCGGTTATTATTATAGAATAGAATAAAGAAACTATATTATTATTATTATTTAAAAAGCTTAAGTAAATAATATATGTTGAGGGAGATTTGTAAAATTTAATGATACACATAACCAAAGAAAATGAATCGAAATTGTTTTCTTATGAAACTGAGCTTTCAAAAGCCATAATATATTTACTTTCCAGGCATACGTATGCTTTTAGACTTGTAAATCATAAATTTAAAAGCATTGGGGGCTGGAGCTAAAAATAATGTGTTGGACTTACAAGGCAAATGATTAGCCAACGGATCAACGACTGGTTTTTAAGATTCCCAAATGACGTCATGTGATGTAGAGAATAAGTTTATGGCTAAACCTCAAATGGACCAAGTTCATTAAAATGGATATTTGCAGACCATTTAATGGTTATAATTTGTTATGATAAGACTTATACACATGTATAATTTTTATATTTCTTGTTGTATCATTTCTCGCTAGTCTCACAGTTTTTAATGTATTTCCTGTCAAGTTGAAAAAAAATGTGCGAGTTTTTAAATTTGACCTTATAAAAAATAATGTAATATATTTGGTTTAAAATCTCGACTAAAACTGAATTTATATTGCAAACAGGTTGAAATTCGTAGAATTTACGAAGAAGGTTTTTATTTTCTTTAAATATCTTCAACGAAAAGTTTTTTTTTGTAAATTTTTGTGCTGTTTTTGTCTAAATTAGCGATAAAATGTTCGATTTTACAATATTGTTTTGGAACACCCCTAGGAGGGTTCAAAATGGGTCTAAAAATATTGCTAATTCAACATTTTTCAAGAAAATTTTCTTAACTTTTCAAAAATCTAATTGATTTGGTGTTTTGAACACATTTTTAGGCTGCAGACCCATAAAAATGAAGGCCCGGTTTTAAAACTGTATGGAAAATTGCTCTAAAATTCAAATCGATCTAAAAAAAAATCGACGCTACTTAGGGACAAACGGTAAATGGCGAACTCATTTTTATATATATAGAAAGACCTCTAGACTAGTGCAGGATACGGTTGCATCGCGGCACTTTTTTGACTTACAGTAGAGCGTTAATTTAAAGTATAAAGACTTTTGAATGATTATGACGTTGTAGTGAGTTGAAATTTAATTGTTTTCGATGGAGATTTTGTTTAATAAATCCGATAATAAAAATTAAAGACGGCCTACTACTATTACTACTATTAAATTTTTTGCCTTCATTCCAACGATATAAATTACTTGACACTTTGGAACAAAAATAACTTCAGAAAAGTTTAAACTTTGATATTTAATAATTTAAAGTTAAAGGGGAAATGACTCTTTTCCATACAAATTTCATTATTTTATAAAAGAAACACGAATCAGTGAATTTTAAAATTTCAAAGTGGAAAATAATCAGGATTGAAAAATCTTTTTGACGTATTTCGGGATTTCTCAAAGCAGTCACATCGATTTTATTTTGTTAAGCTGTGTAATTTACAGTACCCATTTCGATCTCAATTAACATTCAAAATCATTATTAATAACTTAAATTAAATTTTATATACAAAAATATAAGCATACAGTCATAACCTTATAATAAAGCTACACGCATAACTCTTAAAAATTTTACTCGCATGCGGAATAGACGTTAATCCATACATCTATAGAAACTGCAATTCAATAGATAAGTTTAACATACTTGTTTCATTTTCTGTCCCTGTCGAAAATTCGATATTTTCCATTCTTTACTTTATTTACAAGAAATTCATATGAAGGAAAATCTCATAACACACATATATGTAAAATTTGAGACCAAGTATGTGTTTATCATATATCTTTTTCATTTCACTAAAAATTTTACTCAAATAAGGGGTTCCTTCATTGTCAGAACAACCCTAAAATACATAGTAAATGAAATGTATGGGGGTGACCGCAAATGTTTCTTAGCAACACCATAGCAACATGGTCAAATTAAAAGTATAGAATTTATTCTGACAGTCGAAAACATAAAGCATTTTTTGTATATGATTTTTATTTTTTGTAAATCTTTTTAAAATAGATTGTTAATTAATTTGTTTTTCTTTTTATTTTTTTAAATAATTCTAAACTATATTGATGTGTTACAAAATAAACCATGTAACCTTAAGATTTCAGATACATCAAAATAAAATTTGCATCTTTTATGTTTAAAAACGGATAAATTATAAACCTACCTCCCACAAGATGTGAATTTCAAAAACATGTTTGTTAGAAATACACATATTATAGTAATACAATGTATCCAATCACGTGACAAATTTACAGCCATTTTGTTTCACATACTAAAGAGTACATAAAATATTTACAGAATAGACAATTTCATTTTAAGAGTTGTACCTTAACCCATTAACCGCCGCTGGTTGATTTTTCGACCAGTAACTTTAGAGTCGGATTTCTCCTAGAAAATCTCAAAATATTTTCTTCAAATTTTGAACATAAATAATTAGACATGTTTAAAAGATATCGGGCCAGTTATTTTAATTTATCCAATTATCATAAGAAAATTATTAGCAGAAATAAGATGAAAATATTTTACTCTTCGTACAAGAATTCTGTACGTATTTCTGTGAGATTATACGAAACTTTTAACCGGCTCTCCTGTAAAATTTTTGTATGAAACTCAAAATTTTCATCGAAAAGAAAAGTGATCACTGTTACGCAAAGAACAAATCCTAGAAGAAAGTTTTGCTCTAAACACAATATTTCTAGGAGAGGCGGTTAATGGGTTAAATAAATGCCGTTCTTCAAACATTTTCTGTTGATTTATTCAAATATATTATTACTTATTACTTGTGTAGTTTTTTTTGTTAGATGATATACAATTGACTTCTAACTTGTGTATTTCAAATATCTTAGATATAGCTATTTCGAACTTAAATGAAAATTATTAAATTGTATTGTATATTGGATATAAAAACAAATGACTAATCCTTATAAACTCTGCTAACCAATAAAAAATCGATGGATCGTTTCGATGTTTAGGTTGGAAATGACTCTTAGAGGTACGTAGTGACGATGGAAAATTCGTCTGTAATAGAGCATTTTTACTTACGAAATCGACTAAAAAATTGCTCTAATTTATTAAACCCATGCCTGTTTTTAATATATTAAAACTGCCCACGTTTTCAAAACCGAACAAACGCCATTGATGTTAAATTGAGAAAAACGCATTTTTATGTTTTGCTATCTAATTATGCCGTAACTTTTAAACACTTTCTCGTACAAAGAACTACACTGATTCTGGCACATGTTCTGTTTTGAAAAATATTTGATTGCAGATTTGGCGTTTGTGTCATTTTAAAAAATGCGATTTTCTTGGAAATGAAAAAGTATTTTACCAACTTATTTTACTCAAAATGTGCAGAATTTAATACTCGATTATGAGTTAACAATAACTCAATTTTGCACAATTTGGCGTTTGTTCGGTTTTGAAAAACATGGGCAGAAAACTTATTTTTTATTTTTACTACCTATGCTCAAAAAATATAGTAGTTTTAAATTTATACCTGATTTATTTAAATATATGTAAAATTATATATTATGAATTACAAATAAAAAATTTCAATTTATTCTTATTCAAATCATAAGGGTTAAATTAAAATAACCCTTTTTATTTATGTCATCAAATTTGAATATGGATTTATCAATAATTTTCTATTGAGATTTGGTTCATTAATGTTAATAAAAATGAATTTCAATTTCTTTTCTATCTTGTTTTTAAAATTCTAAAAAATGTGCTTAATAATAGTTAGAGAAGACTTACAAATATTCACGCATTTGGTCGACTGAGAATGTCAATAATCCAAATGCACCGAACCAACAATCCTTTTTTCAACTTTATTATGCTGTGATAAACTGATTTTAAATAACTGTCATTTTTATTTAATATGAACAAAAACAAAAAAAAAAGAATTGTATTTTACACAATGAAATATTTGTTTAATTATTTTTTTGAATAAAGCATCGAGTCATAAAACAAATACTTCACAGCAAGACGTAAATAGTAAGTTGAAAAAAAATCATGAATTTAAACATGCTAAACTTACACGTAATTTATTAATAAATTTTTATCATTTTATAACTTGTGCCTCTCATGAAATAACGAATTAAAGAAAAATTGAAGTTGTTTTGCTAAAACGGTTTATATTCTCATTAACTCAGATGCATAATTATTTTACATACAATTTTAGCAGGGCCTTTAAATCACTTACTAATGCATAATAACAAGCACGGAGAATCATTATAAATGTGATAACCAAATAAATAAACCAGCCAAGAAAAAATCTGCTTATTCCTTAGATAGTACCAACTTCTAAAATAAGCTTTTATAAAAGGTAGATTTCTAAAGAGTTAAAATAAAAGAAGTTATTTATCGAATAATTCACCCTCTCTGAAGTCAAACTAGAATTGTAAATTAATTTTTTTTTCCAACAAGTCAAAATCGTCATTAATTTTTTGTGTATATCAAACACTAACTTTGAACTTTAAAGTCTTACATTTTGCATTTTAACCTTAAAGTAAAAAATAATAAGCTAAACTTTTAAGGAAAGTCGCGTTTTTTCTCTTTCGTACAAGGTTTCTGTTTAGCTTTGTTTAGTACTTATACGTATTTTGTTTTGGCTCTCTTGTAAAATTGTTATACGAAACCTAAAATTTTCACCGAAAAGTAAAGTTTTCATTTTAACGTATACAATAAATCGTAGAAGAACTTTTTGTTCAAAACTTAAAATCTTAGAAGCGGCGGTTAATGAGTTAAGTCATTGAAACATTGCATGCTTAAGCTCTATAATGTTTTATTACAGAAAAAACAAACAGATTTAAGCTAAATACTTTTTTTTTACTTTATGTGTTTGGGATTCAATTAGGTCTTGTATATCAAACAACGAACTGTATAGATAAAATTGTTCTTTAGTGCAAAAATTATGAAAAAAAAACTCCTTAACGGGCTCTTTTATATAATAATGTTTTTTTTTTCCTATATATAAAATATTATTAATTCAAATTATAAGATTAAAAACGTATTTATAATAAACTATTTAGTAAAAAATAAAACAATACTAAAATTTTATTAAAAAGCAATAAAACTGTGAAGTGAAATCTTTGGTCAGACCAATTTTTTTTATGAATAAGTCAATTCATGATCAATTGTTTAACTAATGTTCAGTAACATTCAATCAGTATTTTAAGATAAAGCAAACTTACAAGATGAAAATATCGAAATTTAATATTTCATTTGTCCAAATTTGTACATTTATGAATGGTTTTAGTCTAAAATAAACCTAAATCTGTCAATTTTTTTTTTAATTATTTTGGCTTCAAAAAAACCCAATGGTTAACATCTCTTTTTCTAATATATAAAACATATGTGTATTTGCTGATTGACAACAATATTGAATACATAGTACACATGTGAGTCATTCATATAGGATTTATTATATAATACAATATGTGAGATTCGAAGACCGCCTAAAAAGGCGTGGCGAATAACAAAAAAGTTAGATTCGCAATAAAACTACTTAAATTTGCGAAATCCTTTTTGTACACCATATATTGATCGCTGTTTTATATTAGTAAATATCTATTTGAATTTGGAATAAAATTTAAAATTTTTATGAATACTGATTATTTTTTTAAGTTTTATTGTTGATGTTTGTTTAAAGATTTATGATTTCTTTCAACCATAAGCTCATTTTTAAAACAAAGATGTTAAAATATAAAAAAGATGGAGCCCATAGTTGTTTTAAGAAAATTGATGATGTTGAAGTGTCTATTTTGCCAATCTGAGTACACAGGCCTATAGTCTATCAAAAAATATGAAACTTTTGTACCACGAAAATTTTTTTATCTGCCCTAAAAACCGAAGAATTTCAAATGTTTTCTATTTTTCAATATAGGAAACATAGAACACATAGAATGTTCTATGATAGGAAACCAAAAATTACATGGTTTTGAATGGAATAAATATGATGTTTGTTCTTGTGAACCATTTTGCACTTTTAAATTCAAGAATAAAAAAAAATTGAAACCCTTTGTTTTTGGGTTTTTGGGGCAAATACAAACATTTTTGAGTTACTGAGAGTTTTTAAAGTTTAACTCATTAACCACGACCGTTGCGTTTATGCAACACCTAGTTTGAAATCACATTTCTCGTTCAAATCAAAAGATTTCTTTGTCAATCTTTTTAGAGTCTTAATTTAAGATATTTTTCAGAAAACGGTTGAATCGTTTTTGAATTTTAACCTTAAACTAAAAAATAATGAACGAAACTTTTAAGGAAAGTCGCATTTTTTCCTCTCTCGTACAATGTTTCTGTATGTATTTGGGTAGCACTTATACGTATTTTGTTTCGGCTCTCCTGTAAAATTTTTATATGAAACCAAAATTTTCACCGAAAAGAAAAGTCTTAATTTTAACCAAAAAAATAAATCGTAGAAGAACTTTTTGTTCAAAACTTTATATTTTAGGAGCGGCGGTTAATAAGTTAATTCAAATCAAATAATTTTTTTTATTGAAAATTTTAGAGTTTTTCCCCAAATCTTTTCGAATCTAATCATATCACTATTTGAAAAATATAAGATTTTTGTTTGAAAACTTAACACATAAAGGTAGCAACAAATAGAGGCAGCAATTTATTTGATGTTTTTTTCATAAAATATTTCAATTTTATGCACTTTGGGAATAGTCATATACGCAAGGAATTAATATCATGAATGAAAAAAATCGTTTCTAAATTATTTAAAATTATGTCATATTTTAAAGGTTTACTTAGATTAGATTAGATATGAAAAGGCGTCCATCTCGGACCGAAGCCCTATTGTGTACGTACCTATAATGCTACATATGTGCCATTAAGCGAGTGTACATGCCTGAATTAAAGGTTTATTCTATGGCACATAAACATAATAAAATCATATAATTTTTATATTATGAATATGAAATTAGAAAAACCTAAGATTCGTATTTATTAAAATTATTTAAAAGTATAAAAAATAATCTGTTTCAGACAAATCTACAAAGAGAAAAATAAGAAACTAGTGTTTAGGAAAACCAATCAGTCTTCAAAACTACATAAAAGTTGAAAAAAAGCTAAGAAGGACAGTTGGGTGTAAAAAAGTACTCCACAAAGAATAAGGTTCATCCTGATTATCATAATGTCCAGTTGAATTTTCGGATTGCTTGAAAGGTTCAAGGTTCATTTCAAGCATATTTTGCAGAAAAATTCTTAAACTAAATCTATAGAGCTGGCGATAAGCGTCGTAAATTATTTTTTTTCATATTTCAATTATCAATCAATGTAAATGAAAAATGTAATTAAAAATAAAAAACATTTAAAGGTGTTTTACAATTCACAACAAACATTTTTAATAAAAAAAATAAATCAGATGGGACACATTGTTCTATAGCAAAATAGAAATAAAACCCTTAGTTTTAACGTTTCACTCAAAACAAAAGTGTAATAAGGAGTGGGTTTTAAAAACACCCTCTATATTAGCGATACCCTTAAGGTGAAAGAAACTATGGAAGACGAGCTACCTAAAAATGGTATAAGCATGTCCATAGAAGAAGTGAAGATCATATCGTAAGAGAAGCCATGAATAAAGACGTACCAACAGCAAGAGATCAAAGAGCAAGACCAAAAAATTTCTGGATGAGACAAGTAGCCAAACGAAGAAGAGATTTTGGCATAACTGAGCAGGAAATACGATACCACCAATCTCATAGAAAACGTCTACGAAGCATTACGACCAGAAACGCTAACCCTAATGAAAATACAATAGTATGACCAACTTAAAAAAATGTTTTGATATTTAGTTCATCATGGCAATAAAAGCGAGAAGAAGATGGGCAAAGAGTTGTGTAATATCAAAATATGTGCATTTGTGGAAAGGGAGTGATTTTGAATAGGAAAAATGATATTTTTTTTTGGTCAAAAAAGAAATTCTAGTACAAATGTGTAAATTATTAGACTTTCGTATCATTTTGGCTAAAAAAACAATAATTTTCAACAAAGTGCCTTTTACAGTCGAACACTTTCTAGAGTTACGTATACTTTGCTCTACTGTTCATATTTTGTAATCTGCAAATTATGTATTATTAAGCACTGTAATTTTTATGTTTGTTTGACAAACACACAATTATGGTTTTACTTTGTATACTTGCTACAGAGAATTTGGTCATTTTCATTAAATGATGAAAATAAAATTTGATATTTTTGTATTTAATGCATGTATTTTAAAAATATTCAAAAATCTCTGCACACGATACGAAATTATCTATTAAACTTCAGTATACAATACATGGTACATTAGTTTCAACGATGTGATTCTCTGGAACACTAATACTAAAATAAAAATAAGAATAATTTTTTTTCTGTAATTTTTTAACGCTACATTAAAATGTCATTTCAAATATTATGAGAAGAAAAAAACCGTTAAAATGCGTTTTGAATCAAAATTGAAATATAAAATGAATGTGATTTTTAAAAAGAAGGAAAATGTGTTTGAAAACAAACATTTGGAATTTGCTACCCTAATTCATTACTTTTCTAATCCAAATTTAAAAACTAAATTGATATATTTTAAGAAGATAGATAAATTTTATTTTAATCATTTAAACACAGAAAATATAAAGTATAATTTAGACAATCATCTCCAATTCCCGAGCGTAAAATATAGCTTGTTCTGCTAGATTAACCGCTGGTAAAGGTTCCTTGTGTTTAATTGTTTCACTTAAGAAGACATAATATCCATGAGAGTTCAATGTCCATTTTCGCTATTGAATTTAATTATAAAAAAAATTAACTACTGTAATAATTAAATACAAATATTTGATATTTTCAAAGTTCCCTCAGAATCTAATATTTTAAGGAAATAGGAAAATAATTTTTAATTAATCAATTATTTTTCATATATCCGTTTAACTTAATTTTGAAACATTAATAAAATTAAAATAAATATGATTTGGAACTTTTAGAATTAGTCTACTTTACAGTTACACTTTACGCCTGCTTATGCAAGGTATAACTCCTTATAATTATATGTATGTGTATAGATGGCGGAATAATTAAAACGCGCTCGGTACGTAAATTATAAGGAGCTACATTATGCATAAAGTAAAAGTTACTCTAAAGAATACGGCAAAAGTATTTAAAACTACCTTTTTTCCAAATTGTTCCAATTCTGGTTTTGAACGTATATTGAGTCTTTTAGCTGCATCTTGTAAACTTATTTTCTCATATGATCTTTCCAAACAAGCAGCAATTTCATCTTTCACAGTTTCAACCAAAGTGTCAATAAAAAAATTATAAATTTCCGCTGGTGCTGAAGTCTTTAAAAGAAAATTAGATAAAAGTTTTTTTCAATATAATTAAACCTACCTTTGCAACAAAAATTTTATTATATCTCCCTTCCATAATGTATTGTTCCAAGGCAAGGGGATAACGAATAAATTCATTTTTTTGGATGATTTCAGCAGGTAGAAGTTCTAGTTCAGTGTGAAAATCAGCTACTCGGTTTTGTGATAATAAATACAAGAGATTCAAACCCAATATTTTATATTTATTATTAGATTCTCCAATTAGCTTTCTTTGAGAAAAGATAATATATTTAATAGTACTACAATTATTTTAAAGCTCGTCAACCTTCTCTTTCCCATGATTATTTATTTTTTTTTTGTTTTAATTTTCATGTTAAGTTTAATAAATAAAAATATACATTTTCCGGAAAATGTTGGAAAATCCCACCTGGTCACCCTATATTTTTTGATCCATTGAACAACACTGAATACGAACATAAGTGTAGAACAAACTTTGGGTCTCAGATGAACCGTTCGGACGCTACAGAGATTCCAAAAAAAAAGGAGCGAATACTATAGAAAACTTAAAAAAAGATCCGGTGAATTTATTTTTAAACTAATGTTCTTCAGTAAAAAATATCAGAAAGTGAATATGCACATTATAAACAGTTTGAACATTGGGAAAGAAAAGGTAAAGTTAAACTACTCACTTATAATCATAATAATATGCTTTCAGTTGAGAAATGTATCTTTCAAAAGACAATACATTCTTTACCATGATACTGTGCTCAACACCAATTTCCAAAATATCTCTGGTCATTTTTAAATCATGGACTGAAATTGTTACATTACCTACAGGAAGAAAACTCATTTGCAAGAAAACGATCTGCAATAAAATTTTATTTTAAATACAAGGTATTCATAAGATAAACATATTGTTAACCTTTGTTTTCTCTAAGAGTTCTTCACTTTTCTTCAAATTTGGATTGTTTTTTTTCCATTCTTGGAATAAAAGATTACTAATTGTTGTTATATTTTCCATTGCAATAACTTTTCTTCTAATAGATCAGACAAAATTAAAATGACTCAACAGAATACAATGAATGTTTGACAGAATTTCGTTCCCAGTTAACATTTAAATCATTACAAATCATACCCTATTAATTTTGTTAGAGATGTCAAATCGCAGTTACAGTCTTTATTCAAATTGAATTTTTTAAATAATTTGTAAAGTAGATAAATCTAATATACGATGACCTTCCGTATGTTGACGAAAAAAGAAAATGAGAAACCGTATACTGACGAAAAAAATATTCAAATTTATCGTTTATTGACGAAAAATAGAAGTTCAAAAATTTATTAGAAATTTGAGTAAAATTTATACATTGACAAACCTATTTTTGCTTTGAAATAAGTACTTATGTGAAAAACATTTAAAATGCAAATATTTAGAAATGAAAATAGTGATTGGAAATAAAAATATATGAATTTTTCTTTATTTTTAATTCAAAAACGTACATAATTTAATAGGCGATTTCAGCGTATATTAACTTTAAAATGACCGTCTATTATTGTGCTTCTAATCAAAACTGCAAAATGAAGTTTGATGAAAATGTAAACAATTTGATATACCGCGAGGATTTAAAATTTTACTAAAATATGAATATTTAAATTAAAAAAAAAAAAAAATTGGACAGTATTTTTTATCAGAAATGATAATTCATCATCGATAATATAGAATAAGGAGAACAAAAATCATTATTTATAAAGAAATATGTAAAAAATAAAAAAAAAAAAATTATCGCTTATTTATCAATTAATTGACTTTTCGAACAGCCAATTATTTAAATTTTTGATTCTAAAAAGCAAAATTTATGAAAACTAAATATTATTTTCATATTTTTTATTTGAAATTTTTAATATCAGTAAAAAATTTTATCTCAAAAGATAAATTTAATTTTTCCCCTCCAAAATTTGAATTTTTAACGGTCAAATATGTCACGCGCGGTATAAATAAACGTCATTCTCGTTAAACAGTTCAGTTTTGGTTTTTGCACTTTATTCCGTAAAGATAATAAATTATCTATGTTTTTAATGCTTATTCAATTTTTTTCCGTTACATCGTATATTAAAATTATCTACGTTACAGTATTTTTTGCATATATGCACAAAATTCAAAATAATGTATTTTTCGGTTAAATTATTTTTACATCTTATAGTAACGTAGATAAATCGTAACGGAAAAAAATTGAATAACTATAAAAAACGTACATAACATTGACGGTCATTTTTAAGATACATATGAGTTTCTATATAGTAAAAAATGAGCTGTACGTAATAATTCTATATAGTGACAAGTCAGTATCTATAAAAACTGTAGATCCATAGAAACTGATTATTACGTACAGCTCATTTTTTACTATATTACTAGAACTTGAGACTTCCTTCGGATCGCTGGCCATCAAGGTGTTGAGAAACGCATATGAGTCATATCGGTATATGTCAACATGAAACGAGACATAAAATTTCAAAAAACCAGCATTGGCCAGCATTTGGCCAATTAAAATTAAAAATTTTATTCCCTCACCTGTTAGTGGCGTGGGGACCACTTAACTGTTTAATCCACCTTACTGCTTGTGACTTGAATTGGCGCGAATTGGAATAGGCCGTCTTTTTTCAAGGTGAAAGTAACACCACACTCAGCAATGAATTGATTCATTAGACGAATCATGACAGTTATCGGTTCATTAGAACCATAATCTGTTCGGTGGAATGGTACAATAAAGGATATGGAAATATTTCAGACCATAATTTTGAAATTTTATGGTGTGAGACAAACCCCTTTTTTCAACCCAAAATGTTAAATATATCTGATAATTTTTATATAACTTGACCCAGAATATAGTCAAAAACATTAATTGAAGTAAAATTAGCTCATAAACAATTATTTTCATATTCTAAATCAATCACCCTATACAAGTGCACATATTTTGAAACTGCACAAACTCTTTCCCCCGTACTTGTGCATTTGGACAGGTTTATGTGTACTACGATAGAAGAAAAGAGACTGGGGTAAAAAAAATTATTCACCATATCCAGCGCTCAAGTTAAATGGATATTTAGAACGTCGGTTTTTTTGGCGACCCTAAAGCTCCAGCGACCCCTTGGGGTCGCTAAAGCTTTTTTTGGGTTTTTTTAACGACCCCCTCTAAATTTTTTTTTTGATCAAAAATTTGGATAAAAGGGGTCGCTGGGTGGTTTTTCTAGCGACCCCCTCTAAAATTTATTGTATCTCAAAAATTTGGATAAAAGGGGTCGCTGGGTGGTTTTTTTAGCGACCCCCTTTAAATTTTTTTTTTGATCAAAAATTTGGATAAAAGGGGTCGCTGGGTGGTTTTTTTAGCGACCCCCTCTAAAAATTTATTGTATCTCAAAAATTTGGATAAAAGGGGTCGCTGGGTGGTTTTTCTAGCGACCCCCTCTAAAATTTATTGTTTTTCAAAAATTTGAATAAAAGGGGTCGCTGGGGGGTTTTTCTAGCGACCCCCTCTAAAATTTATTGTTTCTCAAACATTTGGATAAAAGGGGTCGCTGAGTGGTTTTTCTAGCGACCCCCTCTAAAATTTATTGTATCTCAAAAATTTGGATAAAAGGGGTCGCTGGGTGGTTTTTCTAGCGACCCCCTCTAAAATTTATTGTATCTCAAATATATGGATAAATGGGGTTGCTGGGTGGTTTTTCTAGCGACCCCCTATAAAATTTTTCCTAGATCAAAAATTAGGATAAGTGGGGTCGTTGGGTGGTTTTTTTAGCGACTCCCTCTAAAATTTTTCCTAGATCAAAAATTTGGATAAATGGGGCCGCTGGGTTTGCATATTTTTTTCGCTATTATATTGTAGAATCTTCTTTATTTAATGTAATTACAACATTTACTATTAAATGGTAGATTTAGCTCTAAGATTTTCAAAATTACTATTAAATAGTATTGCGCATTAACTTCCATCATCTCTATTATAAAATTTTACTCTTTAATAGTGATTAACAAAATATGGTGACTTTATGTTTAAATGAAACAAAATGTCTCCTTATATGTCATATGTGTTCGATATAAATTAAAAAATATTTAATTTTACAATGAAATATATAAGAAAATTATGAAGCGCACTAATTTTATTGAAGTATCTTTTTAAAATATGTGATAAATTTTTATTGGCATGCATAATTTTGCTCTAAATTAATTTTAAAATATATCAATAAAAAATAAAAAAAAAGAAAACTCATTTTAAATATTTTATTATATTTTTCTTAAAAAAAATAAATTTGCATTGAAATATCTTGTATGTAACATACATTTTGTAAATCTACCATTGAATATTGTTTCTCAACAATTAAATGGTAACGTCATATTTCATTATTTAAGAATAGAATTTTATATGGCGTTACCATTCAATAGTGACTCAAATTGCGAGCGTGAACTCATACATTTTCTAAAATAAAATGAAGAACATTATTTAAAAAAAGTTCGTGCAACTACGCACTTATTCATAATAAAACTGATTAAGGTAAGTCATGTTTGACAGAGACCCCTACAGAGTAAAATGACAGCTGCCAAACATGTGTAAATTGTCAAATTGAAAGGAAATTCAAGTTTTTCTTGTCCCATCATGGTCAAATTTTACCGATTCCATATCATGAAAAGAAAAATGCATAAAATTGATTAGGATAAGTCATTTAAGAAATTTGACCCTTCAGAATAAACTGACAGCTGTCAAAAATGTGTGGAATGTCAAATTCAAAGGAAATTCATGTTTCTTTTGTTTCATTAAAGTCAAAATTAAACGATTTCATAAAAAAAACCACCCAACGACCCCTTTTATTCAAATTTTTGATCTAGGAAAAATTTTAGAGGGGGTCGCTAAAAAAACCACCCAGCGACCCCTTTTATCCAAATTTTTGAGATACAATAAATTTTAGAGGGGGTCGCTAGAAAAACCACTCAGCGACCCCTTTTATCCATATATTTGAGATACAATAAATTTTATAGGGGGTCGAAAAAAAAAACACCCAGCGAACCCCTTTATCCATATATTTGAGATACAATTAAATTTTAAAGGGGACCCTAGGAAAAACAACCAACGACCCCATTAA
>LN483433.1:597970-644987 GCA_900002565.1 Culicoides sonorensis
GCGGCCTAACTTAAGTAAAAAATACAAGCTTAGGCCGAGGAAAGTCAATTTTTGGTATAAAGTTCTACCAACCTGATTTTTACTGAAATCCATGATGAAAATATATTTTATAGATACTTCTAAAATCAAGTGATTTGTAAAAGTTATTTTTTTGTAAACTAAAAATTATTTGCACAACGAGATTGTTATTTTCGATCAAAAAATTAACGGCTGATGAAAATAAAATATGGAACGAGCGGTTAGAATCATTTGTGGTAGCCCTATTTTTTCACAAGAAGAACCATAAGGTTCCAATTTCAATTTTTGTAAATAATACTACTGCATGCTCAAAGGACATGTCTAAAATGTATTATTCTGCGGAAAAAAGTGTATCAAAGGATGTAAGCAACACTGCTCCTTTTTTTACATATCTGAAAATTATTCGATAAAGTCTCCAAAGTATAATAGACCTCTTAATGTGAAATGTACAAAAATAATAAAAAATCATTTAATGGCAGAACAGCAAAATACAATTGGCTCAAATGTACAATTTTGTAATTTTAATACAAAACAAGTAAAATAAATGCGTTAAAATAAATAACATTTTTTTTCAAAATATACAATTTCAAATATATATACACCCGTACCCCGTCATGGTCTTCCAAGAAATGCAACTTTATACCAAAAACTGACTTTCCTCGGCCTTAAATTAGTATTATATGAATTGTTTATTTTCTTAGATACCGCGTTACACCAAAACGGTTTAACTTGGATCCATATAGTCGAAAATTTTACTCGAACTTGACATAAGTTACAATAACATAGACTAATCTAATATACACTCTCAAACAAAAACCAGTGGGACAGGCCAGTGAGAACCAAGTGGGGCCAGTGGGAGACCAGTGGGGTGAGTGGGACCAGTGGGAAAAACTTGACCAGTGGGAAACCCAGTGGGACTCCAGTGGGACCAGTGGGAAACCAGTGGGACACCAGTGGGAAACCAGTGGGGCCAGTGGGACACCAGTGGGACACCAGTGGGACTCCAGTGGGACCAGTGGTTACCAGTGGGAAACCCCACTGGTTTTTGTTTGAGAGTGTACGATGTAATGGAAAAATGTGAATATTCATTAAAAACGTAAACGGTAATTTTCACTAATCACTAAATTCGTCTCTAAATTTTAGCATTAAAAATGTTTTTCTTATAAGTACTTATTTAAAAGCAACAAAAGGTTTGTTAATGTATAAACTTTTACTCAAATTACTATTAAAATTTTGAATATTTTTTCGTCAATAAACGCTAATTTCCAATGTTTTTTTGTCAATATACGAAAGGTTATTGTATATAAGATTTACCTACGTTACAGTATCTAAAAATTATACCTGTAGCAGTTCCGTTCCAACAAGTCCAATACCTTGTACAAGATGTTTCGTGGCCAAAAATACCATATAACCAATCACAATGTTCTGTTGAAATCGGGCCATCTGTTAAAAAATGTTAACAATTGCTTAGTTCTTAATGTAACATAAACATGGTCTAAGACTTAGTTGAAAAAACATTATTCAACTTAATCATTTCATTCATAACGTTATTATTACTTGCAAGTTTTTTATTTTCACAATAGTTTGATCGCCATGGATAGTCACAGCCTTCAGTAACACCTAGAAAAAAATATAAAATATTTATTTAGGTTTAGAAAACATAATTTTTTACAGTTTTTTTTATTTAACTTCTTTTCAAAAAGCACCTGCTCACATATTTATTACATATAACATCTGACGTCTATGTGATCAAGTACTGAACCTTCTCTTCCAGCTAGAATTTTTAATTAAATTTTATATTTTCTAGTATATTTTGACCAAAAAATGAATGATCAATCAAAAAAATTTAGTTGTAAATTTAAGACTTTTTTCATAATTATTAGGTGAAAGTTACCCGAGGCAAAAATAGCAAAATACAAGTTTTGAACTAATTTTTTGAATTTTGAGTAAAAAATCATATTTTTGTAAATGTAAAAGTGATCGAATCAAAGTTGCAGAGAATATTTCAAGCTACAACTTTTCTCGACTGATCAAGTCGATATTCCATATTTTAAGAGATCAAAAATTATAAAAAACCGTAAAACAAATTAAAAACTGTACAAAATAGATAAAAACGTGCGTGTACGCACAAAACTGCGGATTGGCTTCAGTAGCTAATTTCCTACGTTTTTATAAGAAATGCATTTTTAAAAAATTGACAAGCATATAATTTATTTCACTTAAATTTTACTCTACATACCTCTATGTTTTCCTGCATAAACCAATCCGTTCGGACAGTCATATAATTCGGGTGTATTATTAATACATTCCCAATACCTGTCACAATATGTTAAATCCCCAACAATTTTTGATTTTGATTTACAAGGGTCTTCTTGATTATTAAGTTGTGCGAGTCTACCTAAAACGATTTTCATATTAATTAAAACTAGACTTTCATTTTGCATATCTTCAATCCTAACGAATAAAAAAAACTGATATGAACATTGTAAAATAGTGGTTTATAGAGGTTTTGTCATATAAGTCGAGGTTCACGGGGTTTTAGGTATTAGTTTACGTCTTTTTTCATATAATAATAATAATGTTTAGTTCAAATCAAAAATTTAAATCAAAAATTTAATTTGAAAAAAAACCGCCAGTGACACTAGGTCGTTGAAGGCATGTCTTCACAGGAATAATTAAGAATAGTTTATAAGGTAATTCAGGTTCCAATTAGTTGTTCAATTTTATAAATCCATAAGCAGTTCCGAATTGTCGTTCATCCATTTTTTTAGTCTTTCCTTGAATGTTATAAAATTTGATATTTGTGTGAGGTATAATATTATAGATCAATGTAGATTTGTATTTGATACCGTCGAGACCATAACTAACTCTAAACTAACTGAAAATGGTTCAAGGTCGTTTTTTTGTTGAATAGGGAGCCTGAAAACAGTAAAAAATTTTTATTTTGGATAGAGCAGCTGATAGGAATGAACTCAATAGCTTTGAGAGGGATTAGGTTTCAGAGTCTCAGAACAATCAAAAACCCTTAGATGAACCGACCGCGTCCTATGCGGAATAAGTGTTAAAAAAATTCCGATAGAATTTAAAATCATGAGTTATCAGTCGATAGATAAATGTAAAAAAATTACAGTCAAAAATCTTATGAAATTCATCTGAAGTTTATCAAATTCAAAAATACAAGTTTTTTAAAAGTGAACTGAAAAACATAAAACAAGCGAATAAGTTTAAAGCTGAAACTTGTACAATTCGTAAATTGTACAGTTAAATAAAAGTTTTTAATAATTAATTTTTCAACTTTGCAATGGCTTCTCCCTCCCATTTACTGCAAAATAGGCAGTACTGTAAAAAAAAACATACAAATAAAAAAAACTTTTGTTATATTTAGGACTAGTGACCAAAGTATGCACCAAAGCTAATGATTTAAAAAGCTTAATTATATATTCGTCTTTTGTCCAAGAGTTGTTTTGGTAAACTTTGATGTAAAAATTATACTTGTAGAAAACCTATTTAAGTTTTGTACATGTACTTTTTACATTAAAAAAATATAAAATTCAGAATAGGGCTGATTAATAACTTACCGATAATTTCGTACTTTTTTTGCATATTTTATGCTTTTTTTAGTTAAAAAATTATGATTAAATTATTTTTAATTTTAAACTTTAATTCTTTTTTTTGTTAAAATTGATTAATTGATAAAAAAAAAATAACACTTCACATGAATTTTAGTAGGAAAAAATGAAGAAATAAAATTTGCCACAAGTCATTAATCAATAAATCAAATCAGATTGATGTTTGTTCTTACATGTAATATAGTTAATGTAAAGAATAAACTAAAATTGATTTCGAAATATTAATTATTCCGGTAAGTGGCTACGCCATTATTAGTGCCAAAAATGTCTTATTTCCGAATAGTTGAATTGTAAAAGATCAAAAAAGATCAAGATCAAGATATAATGCTTTAAAATTCGTTTTTTCTAAAACTATTGGTAAGTGGCTAAACCATCCTAATCGAATTGAATGCAATTGAATATCATTATATAACAAAATAAAAAATCATTAAGACGGAGTACTATTAAAAAAAGATTGGTTATCTCAAAATTAAATATACAACATATTTTATTTAAGTATGTATTTACAATATACAATTGTTTACCAATATTAACTTAGTATAATTACTGAATTCAGCATTGTAAAACTTCATAATGTGAAAGTTTATTCACTTACTATATGAACAATTTAAACTAAAATTAAAACATACAAGCAAATGTACCAAGTAATATTTATATAAACATTTATAACTTTAATTAGAAATATTTGCCTCGCTTAAATATTAAGGTTTACAGTTTTTGACAAAAATATCTCAATTATTGCCATTACACTTACCTACTATTTGTAGAGCCAAAATTAATAAAACGTAACACATGTTAGGTCTTGTAAAGTTTTTTTTCACAAAACAATTTATAAATATTAATTTCATCTAATATTTTACTCATAGATGTTTAAAGTTCAGAGTACTAACTATAACTACCGGTGAGGTGGAACTTAAAAACTAGTTTAAACTTTTTACAGGTCTAAAGTTGTTTTCTATATGTTACATACGACAGATATTATGAAAGTTTGCACAGAGTTTTAACGTATGTATATATATATTTTCAAAAGTTCGTTGCAATATAATATAATATTTTAAAGTTATATTTTTCACCATCTTTGACCAATTTAAAATTAAGAGGATTCATACCTTTTTTAGTTCTGTTTAGTTATGTATAAACTAATAACTAATAAAAAAATAATTTCAGATTTATAAAAGTAAATCGCTATTTTAGAAGGTCAAAATAAATTAAAATCAAAAAATTAAACTTTAAAAAAAATTATTGTTCATGAATGTTTAAACGTTTAATGTTAATGTTAAATTCAGTTCAAATAATTTTAAAAAAAATAATGCATTGCATAGAATTTTAACATTAAATTTTTAACTTAAATAAATAAGGATCTTCATAAATTAGTTGGAATTTGTAGAATAATAATTGAAAAAGTGACATTTGAAATTTTGATTTAATGAAATTACCTAAAAAATTGATTGATGAAATCTAGTTGAAAGTTTGTTTTTTAAAGCGTTTTTTTGTTAAGAAACAAATAATTTTAACGAAAACGTAATTCTTTAACCCTAGAACCATAGAGGTAAACTTCATTTTGCGTTAAATATCCGGTATACTGCAGTAATTTTTACTACTGATCTAAATCCAAACTTATCCAAATAAGTTTAATAAAAATCACAGTCCAAAATCATATGAAAATTTATTTTCTTCTGAAGTTAAATCAACTTCAAAAATTACAAATTTCCATTTTCCGGAAAATTTTGGAAAATCCTACCAGGTCACCCTATATTTTTTGATTCCTAAACACTCCCACACTGAATACGAACATAAGTCCGTTTGGACGCTACAGAGGTTCCAAAAAAAGGAGCAAACATTATAGAAAACTTGTAAAAAACGTTTGTGATAATGGTGAATATTTTGACAATGTAAACAATTCAATCTTATGTTAAGCAGGGTGTTCATCAATTTCTCGTTCAAGTTATTCGTAAGTTATTTTTACTAAAAAATCTGATCTGTCAAGAGCCTAAATCTCGCATTTTCAATAATAGTTTTGATGCCATCTTGCCAAATATTAAATTTCTTCGTGTGAAGGATTGTCTTTTGTATCAGTCGGTGGTCTTTAAAAGTGTTTGCAACATAAAAATATCCGAAAGGCCATAGAAAAATTCTAAACTTCATGAAACTTGGACATTTTTAATTGTTATTCTTTTTAAAAAAATATACAATTGCATATAACTGTTGACTTAAGTAATTTTTAATGTATTTCACTTAAATTAAGATGATTTGAACTCAAAGTTTTATGAAAATGACATCAAAACTCAATAAAAGATAAATGTTAATCATTAGTGATTGTAAAGTCATCCGTTTTTTTTCGTCAAATTTAAGTTAACAAATAATACCAGTTTTTTAAGTCGATTTCTTGTTTGTGAAAATTATTTGTTTTTTACTGATTTTTACCGATTTTTACCGAAATTCTTAAAATGTTTTGACAATATCAAAAAAACTGGACTTGCATTTGTTTTTTCGTATCAAATTTTTTGAACAGACAATTTTGTTTAGTTTTATCAACCATTTAAAAGATTAAAAAAAATAAAATAATAAACAATTTTGCTAACAAATCATTATCATCATCATTCTATTCATTCAAATCAACTTTTAATTAGTGCATGCTCTGATTCATATTGTTTTAATGCATCTTTTTGATTGGTTTCATACAATTTTATTTAAAATAAATTTTTCAAACAATAAACTTGTAGTTATGGTCAGCAGTTTTCAATACGTAGAATTTGCAATCATCTCAACAAAAAATAAAATTAGATTATTACGTATAGAATTTCCAGTATAGTAATTGGTATAACTAGGAAGAAACGGTATAGTGTACTTTCATTCACTAACCTGCACTTACAATATCCCAACATTCTATGTAAGCAAAACACAGTTGCGTTCTAAATTGCACCTTCAAAAACTAAACAAAACGCGTAAAATGAACAAAAGTATTTAATGAATTACAAAAAAAAACTATCACATTTAAATGTTTCAGTAATCAATAAATAGTCCACAAAAAAAAAAAAATAACTTCGAAAATGGAACAAATGAGTGAATGATAATAAGATGCAAAGATTGATGTTGAATAAAAAAAATTAAAACGTGATCGTGACGATATACACGAAAAATTTTGATGTTCCAAAAATTTTATTTTTCCAATGATCAAATATTCTCTTTATAAGAAATCACTGCTCTGCACTCAAAAAGAAAACCTATGAGAGATTCTGAAAATGCAGTTTATTCATGCAATGTAGTGAAAAACAAATGAAATATTTAATGAAAAAGGTGAAATTTTGTAGTCACCGTAACAAAAAAAAAAATGCCAGATGTGGTAATGTACGGTTCATAATTATATTTTAGGCTGCTTCTCTGTTGAATGCACTTTTTATGATTATTGAAGAGAGAATTTAAAATTAAAAATGATGCATTTCAACATATTGGAGTCAGAAAATCCAACATTTTGGTTGTAATAATCTAATTCTCTCCATACTTATTTAATCTTCTTAAATCTTTGGTGCCGAAGAATCTCTTTCGTATAAATTTAAATTGAACAAAAATGCATTCATCTTCAAGCAAAATATCTAACGGTAAATCATAAGAAAAAATCAATCTTGAGTTGAGTCTCTCGACAAAACAAAAGAAATTATTCTGATAAAGTTAAACAGTGAATAGAATTTAGAAAAGAAAATTTTTAGCGAAACTAATAAAAATACGTTTAACTTCTATAGAAATACGTGCAGAAATTTCACTATAAAAATTGCTGTAAAAAAAATTTGGTTCTTCTGATAAAATCTTCAAAATGTCTTTGACCTCATAAGAGTTTTTTTAAAATTAATACAGAATATGTCTTAAAACCCTTTAAAGAATCTGTTTATTCAAGAAAAAAGGTACAAAAAGTGGAAAATAAACATTAAAAATCTATTTCAAATCAATATTCCACCGGGAAAGAAAGAGTTAAGAGAAAAAAATGTCTCGTTTCTGGATTCTCGACAAAAATGGCGAAGGGAGTCTCAACTGGACATGTCTTTTATGAAATAAATATCTAAATATGTTATGACAAGTAAAATCTATTGACATTTTCAACTCATTACGAATTTAGTTTCAAAGAGAATATGATAAGAAGTTTAAGTGCTATAAAAGAAATATATGTTTTCGTTTTTTAAATTTATTTAATAAAATTTGTATACCACATTCAAAATATAAAATTTTGTTCATTATATTATATTAATTATATAATTAAATGAAAACCGAAATAAAATTAACATAATATTGCATTTTTCAAGATTCATTAATGAGAATAACTCTTTCAAAACTTGATTAAAGTCACAGTCATACTTTCTATATCATAAAAAAAATTATTACAGTACAATAAATCAATCATAATTTTAACAATAATTCAAGTTTTAACATAATATGTTACTTCATCATCATCACTTCTATTGTCATCAGATGGATCAATCAATTGGTTAAACTCAATTGGCTTTGAAGTATCAGTATTTTTTGAAATTTTAAGGGAATCTAATTTGTTGTACTTTACCCCAATACGATCATGATATTTGCGATTCTGTAGTAAAGTGTAATGCATTAATTTCCTACAGATGTTTTTAGGTGTAATGATATTACCTTTAATGTGAAAATTGCAAATACTACCGCTAAGCTTAATAATATAGAACCAGCGCCAAGCAATAATCCGCTTGTAAAATGAATATTGTTGTCTGAAATAAAGTAGTATCCTTTTTTATTTTTAGAATCTACATCGAACATTTGTTCAGCTCCATTTGGGATTCTTCTTTTTCCTGCTGGTGAAGAGTTAATACAGCCTCCTAAATATGAAATAAATTATAAAATCAATATTATTATATCATGTTATAAAATACCTGTATCTTTATCACAATGACAACAACTCTGATCTTCTGGTAGTGTGTCAGTTGGACAGCAAGGCACACATTGATTATTTAATCTATCAAAGTGTAAGGGATAAGCACAAGTTACACATGAGTACTGACCCGGACCACTACAAGACCGGCATGTTTCGTGACATGATTTGCAGCTTTGAGATGGTTTATCATAATATTGTTGACCTAAGCACTCCATGCACAATCCACCATCAAGCATAAAATGTGTAGGACAAGCAGTACAAGAGAGAGGACCAGCTCCATCACACGCTTTACAATAATGATGGCATTTTTGACATCCATATTTCGATTTATAAAATCCTTCAGGGCACTCAGGATGACATTCACCATTAGCAATTTGCCAATTTAACGGACACTGCACACATTCTGTTGAATTAATTTAATTTTAGTCTACATAATTTTATTTTAATAATTGAATTCATATATACAATTTCACAGCAAACAGGAAGTATCGTACAAGAAGGTTTGGAAAAATATACTGTAAAGTAAATAAATCTAATATACGATGACCTTCCGTATATTGACGAAATAAGAAAATGAAAAACCGTATATTGACGAAAAAAACATTCAAATTTTTTCCGTTACATCGTATATTAGAATTATCTACGTTACAGTATTAATAAGTTTAGGAGGAAACCCCAGTGAAATACAGTATTCCCTGTCTACTTTGCCCTTCTGTACTTTGTAGTAGGTAAATTTGACAGTTCTGCTATTTGCAAACTCTGCAAAGTATAGAATGTCCCTGTTATTTTAATATAATCCTTTAAAATGACAGAATTTCTCTTTGCAAAGTAAAGAATTCTGAAACTTTTTTAATAATGTGTTCTGTAAATTGCAATATTTTACATTGCAGACTCTATTTCACCCATGTACTACTAAGTACAAAGATTTTACTCTACTTAACCTTTTTCTCGAAACTTTCTTTATCTTGAATTTTTTACTGTTTTTTATACATTTTTAAATTTTTTTTTTGTTTAGTCAGATTTGTTATGAAAAACGGCTAAGCTTTCAAATACTGTATATATGAATTTTTTACAAGGAAAATTATAAATGTAATTCGAAAGTTTAAAAATCATAATAACTTACGATCTCTGCGAGGACCACTACATGTTTGACAACTCAAGTAACAACGAGAGCACACACCTCTATCGCTATAGTAACTGTTAAACAAGATATTGTAATGCTATTAGTTTTTATCACATTAAGGCTGTTTGAAACCATCTTTCGATTAAATGTTCAAACTGCTTTGAGTCTTAAATAGGTAAATTAAAAAAAAATTTGTATTTTTGAAAGAAATTAGTTTCACCATTGAGCCTAGGGGTTGTAGTCAAAAACCGATATGTAAAAATTTTAGGTTTTCAATAAAATATAACGAAAAGCAAATATTTCATGAGATAAAATAGTCTAATCTTAGTTCGTCAGATATTATTTCGTTTTAAGTTTAGTTTTTTCTATTTTTTTTTCAATATTTAAGGATAATTTTAAAAATTAAACGAAAATTGATTTTGAACAGCAAAATATAAAATTAATGATAAAGAAAAATAAATTTAGGTGATTTAAATTATTATATTACCCATCAGCACATGTTCCTCTACATTCACCATTCTGCAATTGAAGTCCTTTGACACAAGCTGTACAGTTTGTTCTAGTTACACATTGAGTACACGTATGTAAGCATTTAGTACAAATTTTATTTTCAATGAAATATCCTTCATCGCAAACGTTGACACATTTATTAGTTTGAAGTAAAAGATCAGATGAACAAGTTAAACAATCAGCTTCTGTTGGTCCTGTACACGTTTCACATGTGGAATGACATGAATGACACTGGCCATTATCATAGTATTCAGCTTTATATTAGAATAATATATGAAACAAAAGTTTACCATCGAAATTTATTTAATTCTTACATTCATCACAATTGTTACTAGTTCTTAGAATACATCTTCCCTTTTTTCCTTTTATCCAGTTTTGTGAACAATTTAAACAACCCGTTGTATCGCAGGTATCACAACCAATAATACATTGTCTACATTCTTTGCGTTTTTTGTCTCCATAAAATCCATCTGGACACTTATTAATACATTTTCCATTGAATGCAAATAAATTCGGTTTACATAATATACATTGGCTCTCTGATGACCCATTACAAGTTGCGCAAGTAGAATGACATTCACCACAGCTAAAAGAAAATTTGCAATAAAATCCATTAAATGAATAAAATTAATATAAGTTAGATTAACGTTTACTTATAATCTTCAGTTTCATATGTTCCTTGAGGACAAGAAGAATAACATCTATGGTTATACATTACAAGATGATGCTCACAACTCAAACAATAATCAGGTTTATCTTGGCAAGATGCACAATTAGATTCGCAGGGTATACAAGTTTTGTTATCATAATCTATGTATTTTAAATTTTAAAAAATTATTCAGTGCAAACAGAATTTTTCTAAAAACATTTCGTACTTTCAAAATAACCATCTGGACAGATTTGTAAACAGACTGCAAGGTCTACAACATAGAGATGAGCTGGAGCACATGTCAAGCAACTGTCTTGTCCAGCACCTGCACATGTTTCACAAGACTCATGACATGGCCAACACACAGAACCTTGATTAGGAAAACTTCTGGGAGGGCATCTACTTACACAAGTACTAAAAAATGAATGTAATTAAAATAAAAAAAAAAAACAAACAATATCATCAAAAAAAAATTACTTGTCCAATCGAAAATGTTTACATGCAACACATTGCGTTGGACCTTGTCCATAACAACCTTGAGTATCACATTCTGGATCACAATCATACGAAATAATCAGTCTGTTATTTGGTTCAGACATTACATTTTCACGTTGTAAGTTTGGAAAGTTTGATCCTTCAGCAACAACATTATCAATATTACTAGAAGCACCAACGTAATAGTTTTGGTAGTTGTTATAACTTAAGAAACCATTTATAGGATCTTGTCCTAAATATATATTTCCACCGGATGACGATTGTATTGCATCAGATTGACCAGGAAAAGTTGTAAAAGTGTTTCCATTCTGTAAAGGTGCAACGCTTGAATATCGATTAGAATCATATTTTAATCGTATAGGATTAGACTGGGTTCCATAAAATATTAGTTGCCACTTTGTTATTATGCCTGGTTGGTTAACTCTTCTTCTTCCACCGTTAATGATTTGCAAAGTCCATCTACCTTCAGCCTTTTCTCCCCAAAAGTGGACACTCAAAAATGGCCAGTCATCGAAATTGGATTTAACAACATCTCTCGGTCTTTCAAATAAAAGTGTACTTGTCGTTCCCATAGGAGATGTCAACAAGATTCTAAGATTGCCTCTCGGGAAAAATCTCAAAGTTATTTTACACTGAACATGTTCTAAAAATCGAACTTCGTTTACAGTGCCTGCACAACCGTTTACATCCATATGCACTTGAAGTGTGTAACCCACTGATCCTTCTATTGGGCGATCTTCATTTATTTCTCGAGATTTACATATATGTTGTGCTGGAACTGTTATCCATTTTTCGGCCAAGTCAACCATTACACCTGCATCCATCAAACCGTAACCGAATTTATGACTTACTTTTCTTTTAACACCATTCAGTATCCATCCACCTTCGCGTTCAAGAGGTTCTGATCTAGAAGACAAAACAACTAAATATTGCATGTCACGCCACGTTAAAGATGGATTTGCTTCAAGAGCTAAAGCAGAAATTCCAGCAGCTAGTGGTGCCGAAGCTGATGTTCCAGTATGCTCTACAGTACAAATTCGATCTGGACGCAGCAAACCATCCATATCAACAGTTGCAACACTTTTATCATGACCGGGTGTACCGGAACTATAAGTAGTTGCGAGGGTAGATGAACACTCCTCTAAATACCATGGTTTATAACTTTATGGAAAAATAAATTAAATTAAATGATATTTTTTACAAAGTCTGTTATAGCTTAACTAACCCGCCTTGAGTAGCACTCGAAATCGAAAGAGTAAATATAGAATTTGTATATCCATCACAATTACAGGAATCGGTATACTACAAAAATAATATTGTATTCATTAAATTAACTGAATTTAGATTCACTCACTCTTCCTCCATTTCCGGAAGCCCATATAAATATAGAGCCTTTTCCTTGTCTTCCACTCGTAACTCCAAATATAAAGGCTCGTCTAGCTAAAGGACCTGGACCATCCACGGTAGAACCATCGTCTTCAGGTCCCCATGATGCACTATATATATCAATGTGATCCGGATTTAATCCTAATGCTTTTGCTTCAACAGCATCATTTACTGTTCCATCTAACATTCGAACTCCTTTTGAAAATAAGTATTATAGAATATCTTTAAAATTAATTTTACAATTAGTTAATTAACCTCCTATACTCGCATTATATGCTACACCCACTCCACAATAACTATTAAATGCTACTGCAGCAACTTCTCCAGCACATCTCGTACCATGTTTGTTGTCACCGTTATCCCTTGGCATAGGATCTGAATCATTGCCATTAATGTCAAAAGAAGCCTCGGGATCCTTAAATCAAATATTATAATATCAAACAATAAATTAAATTATCATAAAAAATTGGGTTACAAACATAGTTTTGATACAAGTCAGGATGATTCCTTTGTATACCATCGTCTAGAATTGAAACGACAACACCCTTTCCTGTGTATCCTTTTTTATATGCAGGAGCAACATTCATATCGAGACCATCTTTAGCACCACCATTCTGTTAAATATTTCTTTTTATACATGATGGTAAAGAGAATAAAATCCACAACTTACCAAATACCATTGTTCTTTGAATAAAGGGTCTGGAAATATATGAGAATTTGTTTCTCTTACATGCAACTTGTCTGCAAAATTAAGAGAAGGCAGACTTTCGTGTCCAGGTAACGTATATGGAAACTTGATATCAGTATTATAATCTCTTTTAACTCTGGTTTTGGAATGTTGTTGTTGAAACCATCTCACCTAAAAATAAATATATAATTAAAAATATAATATATTAATATTTTACATTTCTTTTCACCTCTGGTTCTGAGTTTAATATATAATGATGCTCTTCACTTATAGAAACTGAACGCTTGCTGATTCTTTTATGGTGAAAAAGGAAGTAATTCTTTAAGCTTCCAATCTTAAAATTAAAAAAAAATATATTAAATTATCTAGGAAATTTTAGATATATTTACCTGTCCGAAGTTATCAAACCCATACTTAGCCGCTATAGCATCAGCAGCAATAAGTCCTTTTGGAATGTAAACTGCAAACTCATTTTGATAAGTAAGTGGACTATTAATAAATCTAGGCCTGTTATTATTTACAAATTCATCATTTATAATGTTACTTAGATTATTAAAAGCTGCATTAGCCAGATTTAAAAATCCTAACAATGCGAATATTAGTGATTTTAATGAGTTAAAACTGTTGAATCTTTTTCTCTTCGTCTTATATGATTCACTATATACATCTTTTTGCATGGTAGTATATATTTCCCTTGAATTAGTTTTTATTTTAGGACTATTATGTAAATTAGATAGTAAATTATGATGAGAGTACATATTAAAAAAATAATAAACAAAGATTAGAGAGCAATGCAATTATTTTGGTACAGCTCAAATTGATTTATTCATGACCAAAATTTATTCACTTCAGATGTGTAGTTGTGATAATATATTCCAAGGTATTTCAATTTCAAAGCTAATCAAATCTAAAAAAAATAAGAATGTGTTAAAAAATTACAAAAATAAAACATTTATTTGGTTGAATCAACAAAATAAACGTAAAAAACCTTGATTCAGTCTGAAAGCTCGCTACGTGCTGTTAAAATACGTAGATTTTTTTTTTATTATTATGTAAAGGAAAAACAATCTTTTATTAACATGTAGTACACAAAAACAAATGATGTGAATGTATGCGTTTTAATGAGGAAATAAAAGATATCAATATAAAAAAATTATTTTCTTTAAACGTTATTTAAGTTTATATCATATTATAATATTTTATTTTTACAACTTTAGATTGATCAAGATTGAAGTGACAAAAAAAAACATTCAAAGAATAATGGTTTTGTAACCAAATCTTTTTGTTATACCTTTTTTATTTTTGGTTTCTATGCATATTCTATTTTTTGAAAAAATTTTTAAATTTTAACTATATTATATTTTTTATAACTTTTTCTTAAAATTTTTGTGTCTTTTTAATAACAGTAGCAACAAAAAGTGCACTAGGTACAGACGTTCCACAATTAATTAATCGACCAAAACGAATGATCGAAAAACCATGTTAGATATTTTTGCGTAATGTAATCGACAATATCACAGCTGATATAAACATATTTTTCAAAAGTGACAAAATGTTAGTCGTTAAATATTTTTACACATATAAATTAAAATAAAAAAAATCTGAAACACTCCAAAAAGATATTTTAATCCTGATTATTTTCCACTTTGAAATATTGAAATTCACCGATTAAAATTTTTTTCATAATTTTATGAAAATTGCATAAAAAACGATTAGGGTAATCCAATTACATTTGGTGTTTACCGTGACGTATTCAAAAAAAAACCATCGGGGATGGGTGTATATATAACGCTCGTCCCGTGTTTAAAAAGTGTAAGATGTTCGCACGAGGTTTTCAGGAGACACATTTTTTTTAATTATTGTTTCTATGAGGCTATCAATGATGCATTTTTTTTATAAATTTCTTTGTTTATACATCAATAATGATTTTTTTTTTTTTAAATATATTTTTCTTTTGATTTAAGGAAAATATTAAAGAAATACGATTATACGTCTTTTTTTCATTGTGATCCACATTTTTTTCCCGATAAGAAAGATGTATCATCTGAACGGGATGTCTAGCAAATATACGTGGTAAAAATAAAAAAGACGTAAAATAATTTTTCATGCTAAAATATAATTTGATAAAATATTACATTATATCTTAAAATAAATACAAATAAATTGTACTTAAATGAGTACTTAACAATAGAAATACTTTATTATGTATTTTTTTTCTTTAACACCTAAGTGGTATACATTCGTAAATTATACGAAGTAGGTTCTTATTAGTGCATTTCGTAAGAAAAAATGCACTATTACAGACGGTTTGTCCGTTTATCTGTAAGATCCATAACTCCGGAATGGCCCATCGGAGCGAGGTCGGGTTTTTTTTGTTAAACAGAGGAGGTCTTTAAGATGATTTTAAACTCATTAGTTTTGAGATTGGGCTCAAGGATTGGGCTCCAGAGCCTCCAAAGCCTGAAAAACCGTTAAAAACAGTTAAAACTTTTAAAACTAAGTTTTAAAAACAAAAGACGCCATTTTAAAAAAATTTTGAAACATTCAGCCATTTATTAATTTATAATTATTAAAATTAAAACTTAATTATACTCAATGAGGAGTCCCATCGAAATGCACTTTTCTAAACCGCCCAGTGGTTAGAATTTCCCATTTTTTATATATGTCTTTAAAGGGATGTCATAGGGATCTGATTCTTTCAGTACCTTCTAATTATTGAAGAAACAACAATTTAACACTGTTGTGGAGACTTTTTACTAGTAACATCATAAAGAAATTAGACTATTTTTCGTAAATTTTACGAATGTATACCTTTTGTTAAAGTTTATTTTCTGGAAAAAATAAAAATAACTTTTGAAAATTTTAGACATTTTTAAATACCAAAAATAACGAAAATATAACTGGAGTTTTAAAAATATTAGCAAATTTAATTCAAATTTTAAGCTTGTTTTGTATGATCTCTTTAACTAAAACATTCAAATAAACGCTTTCAGGTTGAAAGCCTTATTGACAGTATATCTCATTATTTTAGAGAGACGATAAATGCTATCAGGATCAACTTTTATGTTATTTTACATTCAAAATTCATTGCAGATATAAGATAACTGTAAAATGGACTCAATTTTTAATTCAATTTGTTGTTTTTAGAGTTAGTCTATGGTTCAAAAGGCAAATAAAAATTATCATTTTTTCAACTCCCGTGCGACGCAACTCCGAACGATATTTCAAATATACCTATCTTAGGATAAGCTTTAACCTTTACACTAAGAATGTTTTTATTTGAAAAAGAAAATCTTTCAATCTTTCAAACAGAAAAAGCATTTTTTCTGTAGAGTACGACATATGGATCAACAGATGAATTTCTTTAAGCCAAAAGTGGAACTGTTAGATTATAATTAGAAAAATATTACTTATTTTCAACAGCTATGCCTTTAAAGTTTTTTTTTTCTGGTTCATGCTGTGTAAAAAAAGGAGCAACCCATGAGGTGAATTTTAGCAAGAGAAAAATTAATTGAATTCCAAATATAAAGGGAGTATAGTATCCCTTTTGTAGGCCACTAATATTTATAAATACAAGATAACAATATATTAAGTAACATTGTAGTAAATTATATTTTTCTCTTCTTTCTTTTTTTATCACTTTAAAGTTTTTTGAATCCGTTTTTGAAAAATCTGTTTATAAATTTGAGCAAAATGTATAAATTTAAACCAAGAAAACAATGTCCACTGGTGTAGACAAGCGGGAAAAGGAATACATATATACAAAATAAAAACGATGCATTGCGGTGTTTCAATACTGCATATTAATCGATGTAAACAATCGTAGAAATTTTATTTAAACTAACTTCCACTTTTTTCATTTTTATATATTAATGTTATTATAAAATATAAAAAGCACTAAAAATTGTTTTAAATAAAATAAATAAAATGTATAGAAACGAGAGTTTGAATTTTATTGAATTTAAATTTATTCAGTGATAAAGTAGGGTTTGGTTTTTTTCCGAACAAATCAATTTTTTGGTCACCTTAAGAATTTTAATATATGAAATTTATATATTTCCATCAAACTAAAAGTGTGAAAAAAAAAATGCAAAATCGTCATATAGATCTAACAAATTAAGACAAATTTACAAAAATAGAAGGAAATAATAATAATAATTAAAAAATATTGTTATACACGGGGAATGTGATACTAAATGGAAATCTTTTTGAGGTCTGATTCTACTACATAAACCTTGAATTTCCCCGTTTACAGTTTGGCGCCAGCAGCTTAAGTGTTTTTAATTATTTTTTTAAAGTTGAAAATTTCTTCATGAATTTATAACACTGTTTCAATTAATTTATTATAAATATCTAGCTGTAATTGTTGTGAAACTTTATAAAATCTATAAGGATGTATAAATAATATAATATTTTTAGCGCATTTCTTGAAAATGCCGGTATTACGGGTGTTCATATTGTCGTTTGTCTGTGTCAATCATTGAAAAAATGTAACCAATCATTAAAAAACTGTCGCGAATCATTGAAAAATTTCGCCAATCATTAAAATATGTCGCCCTACCAAAATGGCCACCTAACCCAAAATCCCGACTAACTCAAAATGTCAGACTGCAGAAACGATATAAAACCTAAAAAACTTTATAAAAACCAATATTTTCAATATTTTAAAGATAAAACTCAAATTTCAAGATTTTATTCCTTACTTAGAAATCTGCTAGTGTGCTTGTTCACGTTCACGTTTAAAATTTTAGTTAGACTTTCCCATTTTATGTATATGTTTTGGACTGAAATCACAAAATCTTTTTTGCAAAAGAAAGTTCTATTTAATTTTTTTTGGTCTTTTTTCTCAAGTAAAATCGAAAGCAAATATTATTTAAAGATAATTTAAATTAGTTATAAAAAAAATATGATTCTTCAATGGAATTTAATTTACAACTTGGCATCAAACAGAAATTTTAGACTTCATTTATCACTTATTTTAGTTTTTTGCATTGGACCATAACATAGTAACTAAAAATAAAGTATATGACTAAAATGGCTTTGGCCCCTCCTTGGGGCTCGTATCAAAACCAAACTTTTGCACTTGAGAAGATTCGGAGATATTAGATAAAATTGATTAAAAACGTAGAAGTAAGTTTAAAGTAATAGACGGCCAATTTGAAGTCAATATACGCTATCCATTACATATATGACGGAGTCGTGGACTAGCGCGAAGTAAAGAATATGCACATTTTAATAATCAAAAGTACAAAGTCTAAATTTCGTGAAAATTATATAGTTTAATAATTTAAATAGTCATTATCAACACAATATTACATTTATTGTAACGCGAATATTCTTGTTCTAGCGTGATTTGTAGCTATCTACTTTATTACTATTATTATTATTTTAAAATTTTTTATCACTTATGTCCTTTAAATAAGACAGAAAAAAATTATTAGTTGAGTATTCAAAATGATCTTAAATTGTTATATAAAATTTATTTAATTTGCACTTTTAATACATTTAACAAAATTTTTTGAAAACTATCACATTTTTACTTAATTTAAAGTCCTTATATTGAATTAATCTATTCAATATTAAGAAAAAACACAGATTTTTATTTCAAAATTGATAAAAAAAAATCATCCTCTTACGCCATACTTCAAAAAATACAACTGAAGAATTGCATGTCATTTTTTCTTCATATTTATAATAAATGGATCAACTTAAACGCCAAATTATTCCTTTTTTTCATATTTATTTATAAGCACCAAATAAATATTCATAAAACTTTAAAATCTTATAAAATTATAGATTTAATAAAAAAAATCGCGTTAGATCACTAAATCGCGCTAACCCACGACTCCATCCTATATGTATGGTTTTGAAAAAAAAAAGAAATTCATAAACATTAATTTTAACTTACTGCATTGCATTTTTGCATTACATATTACATACATATTTTCGGTCTCGTAATATTTGATGTATCGACTTCGTCAGTTGAGCAAAATTGTAGCTTAAAATATTCTCTTCAACATAGCTTCAGGTCAATTTTACCTTAAACAACTTATGAAAATAGAATTTTTGTCTGAAAAAAACATAAAAATTTTATTAAAATCCTTTACAAAATTTTAGAAAAATAATGTTGTTCTACATTTTACAATTACTCATTAACAAAATATTTTTTTAAAGCTAGTTTTTACATTTTTTGAACATTAACATGATTATTATTTATTTTTTATTATAACTTTGGTTAAAAAGATAACAATAACAAGAAAAATTTAATATAAATCTAATTAAGAATAAAATAATTTTCATCGTTGAATGTGGTGTATTATATGTTATATATAGTGTGCCTCATATCTGCCATATTTTACTTATGTACATCACTGAATTTAAAATATTGTGTTGTCTAAAAATAAAATTAACAAAAAATTTCGAACAAACTTTTCTTCAGTTTTCTATTTATCTTATTTAATATTGGTTTAACAACATTATTTAAAAAAAAATAATTTAATCAGTTTTCAAAATAAGGAAGTTAAAAAAAATATGTTAGAATTTCTTTAGCATTTTCCAATCTATTATTAAATGTTTCTCAAAAGAGGAATTTATAACACAATAACATCAAAATCGGAGTTCATTATATATTTCTAAATGACTTATCTTATATGTGGTTTTTTGAAATTTAAAATTTTTGAAGTTTAATGAGCTGAATTTTTAATATCTATCTATGCTTTATTAAATTTTTTCATGCTTATTTTCAAAATATTTTAAATTCTTGAAAAGAATATTTTATCTCCCTCTCTTTCAAGTTCCTATCTCTGCTTCTCTCATTCGCAATTCGCATTTGCTTCGGATCTATAAAGAGTTCATTTAATCCATTAACCCATTTTATCTGTTTGCGCCCTTGACCAACAATATTAAGTCATTTTTAATGTGCTTACTGACTTAAAGCAAAAGTTCTTGGTGAGTCCCATATAACATTGCTCTTTCCTAATTTAAACAATACGACGCTCCATTGAAAATTCATGTTATTATAGAAATTTAAACTATCTTCAAGCAATTATTATCGGTTTGATCTGATACAAACTTAGATAAAGTTAGATATTTTGCCGCGTCTGATTTTTTTCTATTATTTTAATTGAAAATGATAAACAATAAGTTAAGTCATATAATAACAGGATCAGATTAATAAAACAATACAATCAGTGCAAAATCTTTTAAAATTCCTTTTTCATCTGAAGCTTATTCAACAATTACAAGTTTTCGAAAATGTACGATGTTATTTCTAAATATCCCATTAAAATTTTGATTAATAGGGAAAATTTTTATCAACAGCCAGTTCAACAACATATTTTCTAAAATCTATTTTCAAACAAAATGTTCACTTATCATATTTTTACAATTATTCAACTTGAGTTCTAAATCACAAAAAATTGAAATTGAAACTTTAATAAACAAAATTTAAGTTTTTTTTCAACATTGATAAAATAATAATCAAAAACATGAAATATATACTATCAAAAAGTTGTTATGTATCTAAAGAAATGTATATTAACAAATTGTTTTTATACTTCACAATGTTTATTTCAATTTTATCAAAAGAAATATGTAAGTATATAAAATATTATATTTCACTCTTTATTTATTGCGTGAATTGTCCTCATA
Organism: Culicoides sonorensis; assembly: GCA_900002565.1. Taxonomy (NCBI): domain Eukaryota; kingdom Metazoa; phylum Arthropoda; class Insecta; order Diptera; family Ceratopogonidae; genus Culicoides; species Culicoides sonorensis. Next base: position 619,010 of record LN483433.1, read on the forward strand.
AATAAATTGTTTTCTACGTTAACCAGAGTCGAAAGCCCACTTCACACCCACACTGAAGTACAGACTCGACAGACCTGCCAAATCCAGCAGAAAAACGGCAGACAAACCAGACTGACAGATCAGCAGAATTCCCGTGTTTTTCTCGTGGACAAACGATCTGAAAAAAGATTTTTCTTACAAAATGTCAAAACCGAAAACTTTAATTCGGTCGGTTTTTGGGCACGTCAAATATTTTCTCCAATTTTGTTTCCAATCATATTTCCCTTAATGACAAAATGAAGCGTGTTTTTCACTCATAAACCGAAAAATCAACTGAAAATTGTGTATTTTACCATATTTGATCTCTTAATATATCTACTTGGTCAGTTCAGCAATGTTGCAGCTTCAAATATTCTCTACAACTTTGCTTCAGGTCGACTTTGCCAAAAGCGTACAGAAATTTAATTTTTACTATAAGACCAAGAAATGAGATTAAAATTATGTATTTTGTCATTTTTGATCTCCTAATATATGGAATATTAATTTCGTCAATTTTTATTAGTTTTCACTAGTTTTCAATTACATCAGATATCCTACTGGAAATCGGATGTGACTGAAATATGTGTTACTATTGATATAACATTGCACCAAATAAAACATAGAAAAATTTTTTTTTTACATTTGATACCTGAAGTAGCTTCTGAGGATGAATGTACTGATTATCACGGAAATACAGTCTCTCACGGGCTTCTCTATATACCAGGGTGAATATTAGATAATGATAACACTGTCCGTCAAATAAAAATAATTAATTATTCCGGGACTGATTGGAGTTTATCAAAAATCCAAAAAAATATTCGACATGTATTATGGGGTTTTCATTTCTACTTGGTTTTTATATACTCGTTTCGTGCCAGCTCAAAGAGATATTCAAGTTCAAGAGCAAAATTTTCCAAAAAAAAAACATTTAAAAGGCCTTAAAAGATCATATTATCATATAAACTATAATTTTTTTTATTCAAAATTAGTCCCGGACTGGTTTATGTATTTTTTCTGTACAGGCAGTCTTATTTTACTTTTTTATTTAAAAATAAAGTTTTAGAATTTCAAACTTATTATAGACCGTCTCCATGTTCACTGTGCACTTGTTGGAATACTGAGCCAATGTGGTAAGGGATAGTTGAAACATTTTTATAAATTATAAATCATTATAATGATAATAATAATTATAAATGCAATATCAAAAATATTTAAATTGTTTTCATATAAACACAGCTTGTTATTCAAAATTTAAAAATCGGAGTTTTTACGCTAAGTTATAATATTAGTTATGATGAGCGTAATTGATTCTCAAACAAAAACTGAATTTGATCGTAATCATTAACATTTTTAATATTTTTAAAATTGAAAGTATTGATAAGATGATTAACTCAAGAAACGACAATTCAATATATGTTTGTATCCCTTTTTATGTAAAGCTATTTTTTCACAAAATTTCTTTTTTTTTATGTTGATAGGTGTAAAGCAATTTATTGTGATCCACCATATGTAAGATTTTCCTTTTATTATTTAAAATTTAATGAGTCTAATTCTAATATTTTAGTTTTGTAAAGATTTTCGATTGGGTGACAAATGCTGTGAATGGACCTGTTTAGATAAACGTAATAAAATTTAATTTAAATTAAACATATATTCTTTTCATATTTAACAGTATATTTACATTTTAGCTGGGGAAAATGCCCTTTATGAGGTTTGTATTATATAAGCGGTCAATTCAATATTAAAAGTATCTTTTATATCATTTTCATTAAAAAATAGCTGAGAATCAAAAAGCGTGCTGAAATTTTAGCTGGTGTAAGTAAAGGAACTGTCTTCAAATTGTTAAACAATATATTGCTGTGTATGCTGATATTACTTCTGAATTGTAAGTTATGTAGATGACATTTTACACACTATAGACGATGTCTAAACTTTTATTAAGTGAACAAAACACAAGAGTACATCATAGTAAAGAGAGTTATAGAATCCGCACACTTTAGCTTGTTTACGAGAACTGGAACTAGAATTGATTTTTGAATTGACTGTTACCGTTATCAGTCGTAATTAAATATTACTTACAAATTTTACAAAAAATAAACTTTTCTAAAACAAAACTTTTACAACTAATATTTTTAATAAAAATATGAATTTCTAGTTCTAATAAGATAAAATACACTCACTAGGCCAATTTTTAGTTAAAAATATTCTTCGAATTTTCCGAATTTTTCGAAATTTTTTGCTTAAAATGTTAATAAAACATCAATATAAGTCATTTCCAACCAAAATTAAGTTTATACAATGTTTATTTTTCTTATCATCTGAAAGGAGTTTTTAAAAACGATATAATTTTAACTCTTGTATAGTCTTAAAATAAGTAACGTATGTGGTATTAGGGTGAAAAATAGGCATATCAGATGAAAAATCGGGATTAGTGAAATCAAAAATCGGGATTTGAAAAATAGTTTAACTAGAATAAAATAAATTATTTTTCAATGTTTAAAATCAGGACAAATCGGGAATCGGGACTTTGCATCAAAAATCAAGATTGTCCAACCCAAAAGTTCATAATCCTCATTTAATGAATAATTTTTCATTTATTTTTTAGATATTTCGACGGAAGTCTAAAAGCTCGAAGAAATTTATTTATTTATTTACATATAAGGGATGTCTTAGTTTGAGAATATAAATTCTTAACAAGAAACAAATATTTGCAAATTTGGTGCCTTTGATTGGATTTTTACTTCTACGGTAGAGAGGTGTTTATAGTTTATTGCATCTCATATGTATACCCTAATACCACGAGTGTTACTGTTTTCGCTGTATAAAACCTTTCTAATTGACATATTTCATTTTCTTAAAAAACATCTGGTTTTTCATGGTCATCCTAATTTTGTATAGCAAAAATTATATAAGAACTTGTAAAAATAAAGACCCCAATCACTATTAACTGAATATACGGTTCTTTCATTATATGTATAAATAGTTATTTTGGTGAATTAAAATATAGTATATACATAATCAGACCATAAACCAAAATATAGTCTTGGCATAGGTATCAAACTTGACGTTTTTTTCATGCGACGCTAGATGGGAACGGCAAAATTTTAAACTAGTCTATATATAAAAAAATGATTTCTGTTTCAAATGTTAACTTTAATTTCAGAAACTTTAAGTATGAACTAAAAAAAATCATTTAATTTTTCAAAATTATCAAATTTATTAATGTTTTAAATCTTAGAAAGTATACAGTGAGTTTTTAAAAGTTAATATCCGTCTTTGTTGCTCTTTATGACTCTTCGTTAGTACTTTTCATTGCTCTTTATTGATCTTCAATGACTCTTTGAACATTTTTTATAGTCGTACCTAGCCCTGTTAACTCCTAATTTATATTTATTGCTCCTTATTGATCTTTATTGATCTTCATTAAACCTTAATTTGATTTTTTTTGACTTCATGACTCCTACCAGTATTGATTTTGTTTGTTGAATAAAGGAACAACTCAGAATTGGTTTTACCTTATAATTTTGAGCATCTAGGTCTGGTGAAAAAATCGTAAAAACCCGTTTGGTTTTATTGATCAGTATCATTTATTTGTGTTTGATCAAGATACTTTTGAAAACTATTTTTGGTAATAAATGCAGGCTCGTAAATTGGGCTCTTAAGCCTAATAAATATCAAATATATGATTTAAGCACTATATGACAAATCGAAATGACAATATCGAATTGCACTTTTCACAACACTTCAATAGCATTGATTTTTAATTTATATGGAATGTTTTGGGTCCAAAACGAAAAAACAAACTCGTAGGTTTCGTTTTACATACACGATTCTGGACGCAATTTTATTTTCGTCCAAAACAAGTGGATCTCATTTAAATCTCGTGGATCCTAATTTGAAAAGACCAAAAAAATTTTTTTTTTATTTTTTTCGATATTTGAATTTTTTAAACCATTTTCAAATTTTTTAATGAAAAATATCTGAAAAATAAATTTTCATGGTACTCTGGTTCAAATAAATTACTCACTTTGTTCTACAAAGTTATTGCTCATAATATAGGTACAATGTTAACTTCGACCACTTTTTGGGTTTTCATACAAAAATATTGAGAAATAATCCAAAAACCATTCAAATTAAGTTCAGCATTTTAAAAATGGTAAATGCATGGCAAATCGGCGATTTGTATGGGAACTTCAATAATTTGTATGAAAACATCGAAATAATGTATGAAAAAGTTGCTTAATTTTACAAAATATTTAACTTTTCAGAAGGAATTTTATGTCTATTCCTCTTGGAAAACAAATTTCCAAATTTTTTTTGGTCTTTTTAAATTAGGATCCACGATATCCACTTGTTTTGGACGAAAATAAAATTGCGTCCAGAATCGTGTACAACAAAAAAAATTAACCCCTTATACAATCCCGTCTGGTAGCACTGCGATCGCACATGTAAATTTGTATGATATATATGTTCTTGGTCATATTTTGAATAAATATACAACAATTCGTTGTCTCTAATATTACCTATATATTAATATATTTTTCAGTTTCGATGACATAATAGTAACATTTGCACCAGAAGATAATGGGTAACAGTTAACTTTGTAATTCTTTCTTGGATACAATTTAAAATAAATTGATGAAAACCAATGAGCTTTAATCTTTTTTTTCTAATAATTATTTTATTTATTTCTATATATTTTGTTAATTATTTTTATGATTGTTAAACTTTGCAGCTAGACGAGATTGCTTTTCTAATCTACGTGGCTTTATTTGCTGAATTAATGTGGGTTGATCACCAGTAGAAGCAGTTTGTTCTATGCTATTCTGACTCGATTTTATTTCTTTTCCTTTCTTATCAGGTTGACGATGACTAATTTTAAAAGATGAATTTTTTCTTCCAGTAATAGCTTGTAGTGGAACAAATGGTGATTTTTCCAACCATAGCGGTACCGCTGTGCTCTGTGAAGAAAAAAATTTTTTTTTTGTTAGTTTAATGAAAGCGTTGAAGTATATGTATCTTTGTTTGAAATTATTAAAAGAGTTGGAAAATGTTAATATATTTCAAAAGGAATTTCAATTTAGGCCGCGACAAATGGAAATCGAAAGTTTTATCCTAATCCAATAATGGGGGGGGCAAGAAAAAAAAAAAGTTCCACTCACAAATTATGTTTTTAAGGCAATTTCTTTCAAATAATACTAATAACAAACGTATAATTGCTTACATTTTTAATTAATTACCTTTTGAGAATGTTATTGGCAAAATTTTACAAAGAAATCATCAAATCGATCAATTCTGATTTTGGTGACACTCAGAAATTAACAAAATTTATTTTAAAAAATTTGACCGTTACAAATTTTCGATTTAAAAATTTTGCAAAAGGATTTTCAATGGGATTTTTTTGTTCATTTAGTTTTTTTCTGTCTAATTTAACACAATAACGTACATTTTACTTTAAAATTGTTTACACTTTCTAAAAAAAATGATTTTAAAATGAAAATCCGGTTCAAAAACAATTTTTTTTTTGTTTTGCCCCTCGTCTTTTCCCCTCGGACCAAACTTTTAAAATTCATTTGTCGCGGCCTTAATTATTTTTATTAATTTTAGTTTTTTCTCATGTCAACACAAATTATTAGGTATTAATTTGAAATAGCATAATTTTGCTATAAAAATATAACGAGTTTTAAACGCTTGCTCAAACTGGTGGAGGAACTCATTTACATGACTCTAACTCGTAGAAATTAATATTCGAGCGGTTTTATCTCGGTGAAATTAATACTCGAGCGATTTCAATTCGTGGAAATGAATATTTGATTGCGTTAAACTCGTGGATTTAATATTTGGTGAAATGGATAATTTCCACGGGTTAAAATCGCTCGGATATGAATTTCAGGAGTTATCGAAAATTAAATTTTACTATCCACGAATTGAAAGTAATCAAAAATTTATTTCCACGAGTTTAATGCAATCAAATATTAATTTCCACGAGTTGAACCCGCTCGAATATTAATTTCCACGAGTTTGAGTAAGTGTTTAAAACTCGTGGAAGCATAGTCAAACTCGTGGCAAACTTCAGTACAGTACGATAAGCGGTAACTGATTTTTAATGTCTATCGTATTCTGCAATTTAATTGTTTTCAAAATATTTTGAATTTCTTTATGGGATTAAAGAAGGCATTTATACTGAATTATAAAGAATCAAATAATTTTCTAATGAAATTTTTCGTTTATAAATCACATATAAATCTCAATGCACGATAGTTGGTTACTAAGCACACAATAAATAGTAACAACAAACGATAGATGTTAAATAAGACTTCAATTTTAAATTAAGTATCTTTGCTTCAAAAAGAGCGAATTTGTTTTAGAAAAATGTGCGTTTGAAGAAAAATAATCAAATTAAGAAAATAGTATTTAAAAGTTCAATTTTTCTAAAGGTAACGTAGTCGCTCTCTCGAGCCTATATAAATTGAATTTAAATTAAATTGTAGCATATATTATTATAATTATTTATAAAATAAAAATTGATCGCATAAGTATATTTGAGATGCACGACACGAAGTACACAAGCCTGAATTTTCGATGAACAAAAGATTGTAAAATTTCACTACTTTGATTTTGACTTACTTTTTTTGATAGAGATTGTTCAAGATTATCACATGTTATTATCGTATTCATATTAATAGGAGAAACTGGTACTTTCCAACTTGGAGGTGGTAATGGTAATTTTTTATCCTATAGTCCAAAATGAAAAATCAATGAAAAGAAATAATTTTATTTTAAATTTTGACTCTTACCTCTTTAACATCAGAAGATTCTTTTAAGCAACTTATTCCCAAAATTTGTTTCAAAGCAAGACTTTTGTCTTCTAACCTTACATCATTATTTTTAACTATAGCTGCTTGATGATGACTCTCATCGCATATTTTGGTGTTAGCAGTTACTACCGCCTTGGAATAACTTTCTTTAATATGGTTTTTTTTTCCTAGATCTAATAAAAAAATAAATGATAAATATGAAAATGTTTAATTTCTGTTTCTATTATTTCATTATCTAGAAAAACGGCTTAAAAGTGAACATACTTGTCTGTGTTGATATTTTTATATCATTTAAATTAAAATTTGATACTTTTAAAAAAAATGTATATCCTCTAATTATAGACTGCTTAACAAAATAAAATCGGTATCACAAATTCGTAAAGAAAGACAAAAAGATTTTCAATCCTGATCCCTTGTCCCTTTTAAAAATTGAGTTCCGAATTTTGCCTTTTTAAATTTTTGAAATTTTTTCATTTGAACGCTCTAGTAATAATTTAAAATAATGTGCAAACTCTTATATTTTCAACTTTGTTTTTCTACGGATAACGTGAAAGCAATTAAAATCAGAAGTTTTACATTTAGTAATTAATTTATATATTTAGTACTATTTTTTCTGTGAGCATTCTTAAAAATACCAATTCATTTATATTGGAATATATTGTAATGTTTATTAATTAATGATATTTTGGATTGAATTAAATCTTTAGTGACTACAAAATTAGCGAACCGGTACCCCCGATTTTTATGTGACATCGCTGGTTGTAATATCTGTTTAAAGTCTTGGTAAAGGAAAAATAAGATATGCTTAGTATGATGAGCGTGTTATTAAGTTAAATTAAGTGTTAAGTTAAACAATTTTAGTACTATTAAGATAATTAAATCTTCACCTTTCCCATAAGTTAAGTTCATTAAGTTGTTTTTATGAATTCTTCCTATTCTTGCCTCACATATTATGTCAGTCATTAAACCACCAGTGAAGGGTTTGTCGAACAAAACATCGTAATACAAATCTATTTTATTGATATTTTCCTGCTTTATCGGATTCACATCTAAGAGGCAATGAACTCCTATTATAGTGCCTTTATATCCGATAGGGGCCTGAAAATATAACTCTATTAAATAAGTTGCAAATTATTATTATTATTATTATACTATATCCATTGATGATACAACAGTTACGCGATCAAAAAGTCGAAAGCGTACATTTTCATCCACTGGTTTCTCTGTTTGATTTAATTTTGCAACGTATAATGAGGTTGGTTTTACGTGAAGTATCATTCTTCTAATTGGTTGATTCTAAAATTTAAAATAAATTTGTAAAATAAATAAATGTAAAATTCATTTTTGTAAATTTTAGTCTTATGTTGAATAATTTTGATTAAACTAGCATATGGCCTATTTTAAGTGAAAAGGCAGGACAAAAAAAAAATTTAGAAATCATCTAATTTAGCTCTTTTATCCGATACAAAACTAAGAAAAAAAAACTCTCTAACTCCACTCTTTGACCCCACAGGAGCCATTAAATGTTCAAAAAAGGACCAAAAAGGCCAAACTAAAGATATAGGGCTAACACACTTCTACTATATCTAGAAGAAACACTAATATATGAAAACGGAAGAGAATTTTCCAAGATACATTTATCTTTTCTTAGTTTTTCCCACTTTAGAGTAAAATATCCCTGAAAATTTGGATTTTGTCGATCAATCATTTTTTATAACAATTACACAGCTTAACAAAAAAAAAGTCGATGTCATACTATTGAGAAATCCCAAAACACGTCAAAAAGATTTTTCAATCCTGATTATTTTCCACTTTTAAAATTTTAAAATCCACTGATTTGTTTTTGTTTTATAAAATAATGAAATTTGCATAGAACAGAGTCATTTTCCCTGTATATTGAAAATGCTAAATATCGAAGTTTAATCTTTTTATAAGTTAGTTGTATTCTAAAGAACCAAGTAATTTAAATTTTTAGAAAGAGGACCAAAAGAGTTAACAGAAAAAATAAATTTTAATATAGTTTGTCCGTTATACCGTTATAAATTGCTTTTCGTATTTGAATTTCTTTTAAATGGATTTTGATTGATTTAATTTTTTTAACATATGGAACTAGATAAAAATGATTATCACTATGTTAAAAATATGTAGCATTCTAATTAAAAGTGGTTGACCAATCTCACGTTATGATAGATATTTTTTATGGAACATATTTTGATGCTTTAACAACAAATAATATAGCTAAAATTTCAAAGCAATTTTATATTTACTGTGATGATAATTTTCTATTATCTTTTTTTGTAATATAAGGAAAAAACTCTGTATTTTTATTTGTCGCGACCAAATTTATTTCCCATGCTTAAAATAGAAAGATCGAAAGTAAGTATCGTTTCTAACTAATTCTCAATTACCTTGTTTTTTTTTATAGCATCTAGTATCAATGGAATAGTTTCCTTCTCAACTGTCTCTGTTCCGCTACTTCTTCTTTCACAATTATAATGATCTTGTTGTTTCAGCCAATCTGTTATTTCTTGAATGTTATTTTTTTTTCCAATATTTTCATTAAACAATTCGCTTTCATAAATTATCGATCTTCCATGGTCAAGCTGATTGAAAAGTTTTGGAAATCTTTCAAAATATTCTGCTACTAGGTCTATTGCCTTTTCTGAAAACAATATCTGTTTGTGATGTTTCTTTACGTAACCAACAGTAACTTCATTCTAAAATAAGATATAGCTTTACATGCTAAAAATATAAATGTTAATGAAAAAAAGTCTTACATTTTTCCTTGATTTTATTTGAAGACCAATATTAATTTTATTAATACCTTCTGGAATATCTTCTCTTTTGTATCCTTCTATAATGTACACATTGTCAGTTATCTTTAAAAGTGTATTTTCCGAAATACCAATTTTTGATGCTGCGACATATGAGCTTACATATTTACTTTGTAATTTATAATGCAGTTCCTTGGGTTTTACCAATTCAGGCTCTTCCGTGACCGTAAGTAATACTAAATTAATAAAAAAAATAAATTTTACTCTTTTCAATTACTAGCTTTATTTTATTAATTAGCTGAATTTTTTAATGTTATGAATTTATCATACGAGAACATATGGTGATAGTATTATTGGATTGAAGGCATCAATCATTCATCCGTTCCTTATGATATATTCCTTATGAGCCGTTTATAATTAATTCATTCAACTCCCTCCAAAGTTGATTTAAGCTTGTTCTAGAGTGCCACAAGCAAGCCATTTAGGCATTTTATTGTTTATTTTATTTATCAATTCTATATTAGTTATAATTACAAACTGATTTTCTATTATATGCGGACGACTTAAAAATTTATAAAGTAATTAAAAATGCTGATGATAATGACTAATTTTAAAAAGTTTCCCATCATATTTTTCCACTCCTGCAACTGCTCCCCTTATTTACGCTATTGTTAAACAGAGCACTTGTTTTTAGTGCATTTCGTAAGAAAAAATGCACTATTACAGACGGTTTGTCTGCCGTTACTCCGTAAGTCCGTTTGTCCGAAAGTCTGTGCGATCCACGCATAACTCCGGAATGGTCCATCGGAGTGAGGTTTTTTATTAGACAGAGAAGGCTTTAAGGATGACTTTAAACTCATTAGCTATGAGATTGGGCTCCAGAGCCTCCAAAGTCTGAAAAACCGTTAAAAACGGTTAAAAATTTAATAAAATTGATATTTTGTTTTTTGGATGGAGAAGTTTACTAAAGTGAACTTTAACTCATTAGCTGTGAGATTAGGCTCAAGGATTGTGCTCAAGGATTAGACTCAAGGATTGGGCTCAGGGATTGGGCTCAGGGATTGGGCTCCAGAGCCTGAAAATAGTCAAAAGCCCAAAATGTCCGATTTTATCAAATATTTTTTTTCTAAAAATTTTATTTCAAAATGGCGTTTTTTCCCATCATTTTGAAAAAACTGTCATTTTAATTTTATTTTAAACCGCCATTTTTTAAATTTTTTGAAAAAAGGCAAAATAATTTTTCTTCTATGAAATTAAGGGTTAATCCACGAGAGTCCAAAATATGTCTATTCAAGAAAATAAAGTTCATATCATGCCCAACGTTTCCCCCATATACGGCAAAGGAGGTTTTCCAGCTAGTTTTTTCGGATAATTCCATTTAAAATTTGTTATTGCTTATTTTCATTGACTAACGTTAGTTGCCTCAGTAATATTTTTTCACATTGTAAACTCACAAATTTTAATAAATACAAATAATTTTGTTATAATCAACAATTAATGTAAGAAAATAAGTTTCATTTGGTGGTAAAACTATTGAAAATGCAAAAAAATAATTTTTTTGACAATGAAGGTTCATAGATATTTCTGTCACTCATAACCATTTGAAAGCTTGTTTAAAATCGAACAACCTGATTTCGAATGTTTCTCTGTTCCACTGATAAAAAGAGTTCATTTTAGAGAGGAAAAGATTAAGAACGACATAAACTTATTAAATTTTAAGAGGTAAAGATAAAGTTAAAATTTAATTAATAGAGGTAGAGTCTTTTATTTACCTTTTATTCGTTTTGATTGATTACGAATTTCAGCATCAATAACTTCACCAAAAAGTCCATAGTAAGGATGCATATTCATAAAAACCTAAAGTCAAGTATGATTAATACGTTTTTATAATACTTTTTTAAAGGCTGTTACAATTCAAATTGATCGTTTTCATAACTTCCCATGCTTTTATTTTGCTATAATAAGCATGGAAAGAAATCATTTTGGTACCATTTATAAACATTTCATACCTTTCAAAAAATAAAAAACGAGATAAAAATGCTTTTTACCATTTATTGTCATTTTTATAATACTTTTATATTCATTCAAATCTTAAATGTGTGAAATGTGAAATGTGTTAAAAGTGCCTGTACAGTCTTTCTGGGCCATCGCAGACCCATGGTGTCTTCTGAAACTACATCTTAATTTTACTGGCCGAAGTCCCCCAATCATTAGAATTTTTGATTTTTATATTAAAAAAGTTTCCGAACAACTTTTGGTTACTGGTTTATCACCAAAATTCAAGTATTTCCACAAATTTGCCGGAAAAAAAATTACATCACTAAAATCCTTTCAAAATAAGCTACAACTTTGCTCAAGACACCAAAGACCTAAAACGAACTTGAAAAAAATTTTTCCATACACATGAATTTTTTTAAGAGAATGTGGATACATCGACGATAAATGAAATGGGTATTCCTAAAACTTTTAGTTTCACAAGCGTGTTAAGTTGGACGACTTCAATAACGAATTCAAACTTCTTAGTTCCCATTATTTATCAGAAAGTAAAACTAAAAAGTCAAAAATAAAATTTCTTTTTTTTTGTGAGACCACACACACTTTTAATCATTTTTTGCCATTATATTACGATTTACATTTTAACACTAAATCTACCAGGAATTCTATTTATATTCTGGAAGAATGGTAATAAAAAGGGAGCCCAACTTATTTTGACCACAATTTATATGTTTTTTATTAAAACTTCTTATAACAAGGGACTCATCATTTTTTTATTACAGTTAATTTTGTAATGAAAGTTATTTGTACTTAAAGGTAACATCACAAAAAAACTCTAACATTGAATCATGTACTAATTTAAAAAGTCTCTATTTTTCCACTTGGGACAACCCTAGTAGGGTTAAAAATAGGTCTAAAAAAACTGACAATTCAATATTTTCAAAGAAAATTTTCTTACCTTACCAAAAATCTAATTTATTTGTTGTTTTGAACACATTGTTACGCTGCAGACCCATAAAAATGAAGGCCCGGTTTTAAACCTCTATGGAAAATTGGTCTAAAACTTCAAATCGATCTAAAATTTTGTCGGCGCTAGATAGAGACAATCAGTAAATGGCGAACTCATTTTTTATACATATAGAAAGACCCATTAAAAGGATTTTCCTTTCGCGTGCAAAAAATTTGAAATGGTAATCAGTGTAATTAAAAATCACAGTCCAAGATCTAATGAAATACTCTTTTCATCTGAAATTTATGAACTTCAAAAATACAAGTTTCCAAAAAGTGAACTCAAAAATATAAAACAAGCGAAAAACTTAAAATCTGAAACTTGTAAAATTTTTTTTCTGAATAATCTATAAAAAGCTTTAGCTATTATGATGGCAGTCATCATGTGAAGTTAAATGTTAATAGAATTTTTAAACACTAAGGTCAAATCGAAAAGTGTCGCTACAGCCTTTATAATTTTTGTTTTTCTTTAGAATATGATTATATTAAATCTAAAACTGGAGTATAAGAAAATTTCTACTATACTTACAGGAGTGCCGTTTTGAAAAACATCCTTAATTTCTAAAAATGGTTGATTTACATTGTAAACTACATTTAAGTTGTCCACTATTGCCTAATTAATAAAAAGAAACTGTAGTTTAAATAATTAAGCATATTTTGAAAAAAATACTTGTGCGGGATAGATGGCTTCAAATGCACTGTAAGTTTTCGAACACACAAATTTATTTTCTTCAAATAAATATTTATATCCTAAATATGAAACTACGTGAAATATAGTTTGAATTTCACCCACATCGATGCCTAATCTATTAATGTGACTAAAAAAAAAAACATTAAAAAATTTCTTTTTTGTTACTCGTTGACAAGTTTCTTACTGCTCTTGTATTGCTCTAACATCGGATTTCCATCGATCATTTTTTACAATTGTCATTATCCCATTTTCATTTTGAGAAAAAATATTGTAAGTATTGCTTACTTTGATCACTTTGGCTTCAGACAAATGTGGCCATCCTACATACACTGTTTTTCCAATGAAATTTTGTGCCAAATATTCTGTAGGTTTTAATGATAGTTCAGATTTTTTTAGACTGATTATCATGCTTTCATTACGACTTGGTTGATCAAAAACTTTTACTCGACTTTTCAAAGTAGATCCCTTAAATCATGTATAAATAGTGAGATACTAAATATATTTGAATAGATAATCTTACCTTATAAGTTAAGTTTTTCAATGTTGGGAAACCTTTATAGTACCACTTATTTTTGGAAACTCTTGAATATATTAAAGGCAGTTGATCAAGTCCAATAGCAATCTATATAAAAATTATTCCAAGTCAGTAATTTTAAATCAGAATATTATATTATCAAAATTCCGAATTTTATCAAGCGGTATGATAATCTTTTTTTTACTGAAATAACACTCAGTATAGAATAACCAATCGATTTGTTCATTGATCAAATTATGGCGGTTTATTTAACACTTGTGTATTATTTGTTTTGGATCTAAAACATTTTAAAATTAAAACTCGCGTAATTTTTTAATTTGAGCTCCAACCGAATTGGAACTTTATGACTTTGTCAGAAACTAATATAAGTTGAAAAATATAACTTTTCTTGGAAAATTTTTAAGAATTCACATTCTTCTAATGAAGAATTACGGCTAAAAAAATAAATTGCTATTTTGAAAGATTCCGCCATTTGAAAATAACCACGTTCCGTTGTACCATTTCGGAGTTATCGATGGATCGGAATTACGGACAAACCGTCTATAATAGTGCATTTTTTTCTTACGAAATGCATTAAAAATATTCATATCTTAACACATAATAAACCAATCTACTGTATTAAATATAGTTATGTGAGATATACTTTCGAAAGCAATAAGATTATGAAATATACTAACCTCTTTAGTAAAAATAGTTTGTTCTGAACAATATACGTTTACTATAGTTGGAAAGCTCATAAAACCTGAAAAAAAATTATTCCAAAATAAAATAAATATTAAAATAAAAATTTATGAAAAAAAATCAGATGAAAATAAAGCTCTGGCCATTTCTTAGGAAGTTATTAACTTCTAAAATAAACTTTTATTAATGGTTCATGGCTAACTAAAAAGTGAAAAACAAGAAGTTTTCAAACAAAATTAAGTATTTGAGATTAAACACAAATTTGTTAAAAGTTGAATTTTGATTTCAGTCTTTCTTTACTGGTTAAACACAACCACCAAAGATTTATCAGTTTTGTTAGTGAGGACCAAAGTTATTCCTAAAAAAAATTTGTCTCGAGTGTTTTGTTGTGTTTAATCTCAAATACTTAATTTTGTTGTGAAAACTTCTTGTTTTTCCCTTTTTAGTTAGCCATGAACCTTTTATAAAAGTTTATTTTAGAAGTTAATAACTTCCTAAGAAATGGGCAGAGCTTTATTTCCATCTGATTTTTTTCGTATATTTTTTACATTCTGGTAAAAGAAATTATGTTTATGTAAAAACAAAAATTTTTTTGATGTTCGTGTTAGGTCTTTGGTGTCTTCGGCAAAGTTGCAGCTTAGGTTATAGGGATTCTGAAAATTTCCAATTTCCCGGAAAATTCGTGGAAATTTTTTGAATTTTCACTAAAAGTTGTATGGCAACTCTATTTTTTTATATGGACACCCAAGTCCAAATTTTCAGCGGACCTCGGCCAACGAAAATGAGCCATAGTTTCAGAAGAAACTATAGGTTTTATGATGTCCCAGAAAGTCTGCAGCGACGTTTTTCCATACATGATTTGTCGATTTGAATAAACACAAAAGTATTATAAATAAAAATAGAACATAAAGGTTGAGCATTTTCCTTCGAAAGGTATTAACTTCTAAAGTAAGGTTTTAAATAAAATAACAATTACTTAATATTCTAACATGACTTTTTCAAAGTGTCGTATTTGTGTTGAAGCAAAACGCCGTATTTGACTGCTGTAGGGTGTTTTTGTTTCTAAGTTCTTGGTTAATTAAGGTTTAAGTTTTTAAAGAGTGGAAAAATGTAGGAGAAAAATTTAGAGTAGCAAAACCAACAAATTAAGAAACAAATACAGGAGTATTTCAAAAAGACTTGAAAAAAGAATAAGTTTTTTGCACACCTTATTTTAATTTTTGCACCCTAATATTAATAGATGCACAGCACAACTAATTCAAAAAAACCTCATTCCTAAACATTAATGTCTCACTCCTAAAAATATATAACTCAAGGTAACCCTCTCTTTCCCAGCGTCCCACCGGTGGAACATCGATTTTAAATGCGTTTTTAATGAATATTTTTCACTTTTTGACACGTTTTTCTTGAACAAACAGATTCTTTGAAGAATTTCTAACATATTTTTAGTATTAGATTTTAAAAAATTCTTAAGGGGCCAAAGATATAATGCCGAAAAAACTAATTTTTTTTAATAGTGAAAATTCTGTACGTATTTCTACGTATTTTTATAAGCTTCTCATGTAAAATTTTTACTCTAAGAACCCATTTAAAACTAGAACTTTTTTGAACATTTAAAAGTAAGTTTAAGTACATTTAAACTGTAGGATTTGCCAGTAGTTTCAGTTTTACTTATTTTGTTATTCAGTATTAAACTACATATTTAAGATTATTATTCGTTTATTAAATTTAGCATTTTACTGTACAAAAACATAGGAGCATGTTTCTAAGACATTTTCTTTGGGATTTTTTTCCAATTTTATATTATTAACCAGAAAATTTTTATTATTTAATTCTGATACTACTATTTTATCCCTGAAAATTTGTAAAAGTGTGAAAATTGTAAAAACTGTAGGTGTGATTTTTCTTTAAATTTTAGGTGTGAAAATCATTAAAAATAAGTATGAATCGTACATTATTAAGTGTGAATAAATAATAAATAGGTGTGAAATCATATATATCAGGTGTTATCAAATAAATTTTAGGCGTGAAAGACTTAAAAGTAAGGAGTGAGATGTAAATTTTTAAGAGTGGAATATAAATGTGTTGGAGTTTTTAGTGCATTTCGTAAGAAAAAATGCACTATTACAGACGGTTTGTCCGCTGTCACTCTGACACTCTGTCACTCTGATCCTCATTTAGTTCCATAACTCCTGAATGGTCCATCGGACCGAGGTCGGGTTTCTTTTGTGAGACAGAGGAGGTCTTAAGGATGATTTTAAACTCATTAGTTTTGAGATTGGGCTCATGGATTGGGCTCTAGAGCCTCGAAAGCCTGAAAAACCGTTAAAAACGGTTACAAATTTTAAAAATTTGATTTGTTGGATGGAGAAGTTAACTAAAATGAACTTTAACTCATTAGCTCTGAGATTAGGCTCAGGGATTGGGCTCAGAAATTGGGCTCAGAATTAGGCTCCAGAGCCTGAAAACAGTCAAAAATCTAAAATGTCCGATTTTTAAAAAAAAATTCAAAATGGTGGATTTGTTTTCAAACTGGCGGATTTGTTCTCAAAAATTTTCAAAATGGCGGAGAATTTTTAAAATGTCGGTTATTTTTAAAATGGCAGTTATTTTAAAAAAAAGTTCAAAATGGTTTTTTGTCACTGTCATTTACAAAAATTTTCCGATTAAAATATTTACATTTATTCCTATATTTCATTTAAAACTAAATTTTATTCAATGAATCGAGTTCCATCGAAATGCACTTTTCTAAACCGCCCAGTGGTTAGGAGTTCTAATTTTTTTAAATTGGGTGTGCATGTATAAAAATTAAGGGTAAAAAATTAAAATAAGGTGTGCAAAAAACGATAGCCATTAAAGAACTGGAATAAGTTCAGTTGAAAACATCGGCAAATTAGCAATTGAAAAAAAAAAACCTATTGTAGAGGCGTACTACAAGGCATGTCCAAGGACTATCTTTTCTCCTGAAAAGCATTCTATTAGGTGGAGCTCAAAACTCCAGGATATAAAAAGATCTACAAAAAATTAATGGAAATATGGTAGATCAAATCCAATAGCAAGACAATTACATCAAAAGAACCTAACAGAGTAAAAAAAAAGTAATTAGAAAGTCTAAACGAGCAAATTGAGCAAAAGATAAATTGATCTCCAAGACACAAATAAATAGGCTTGGTTCGTTGAAATCTGATGGAAGAATACCTGTAAATGCAGAATAAAATAGGATCAATATCAGTGTTTTCATTAAAAAAAATTAAAACGCAATTTCTGACCGAAAAGATATCTACAAATTTGAGTTAAATCGTTTTTTTTTGGAATTTATGTCGTTTTTAATCATTTTATATCGTTTTTCTTGATTTTAAATAGTTTTTTTTGGATTTTATATCGTTTTTGAGTGAGTCGGTCATTTTGAGTATGTCGGCCATATTGCTTTGACGACATTTTTCCAAGGATTTGTGACATTTTTTCATGATTGGCGGCATTGTTTCAATGATTGGCGACATTTTTTATGATTGGCTACTTTTTTTAATGATTGGTGACACTTTTTAATGATTGGCGACATTATTTAATGTTTGTTGACTTATTTCAATGATTGGCACAGACACCATAGACACCATTATTTAAAAAAAAAATGTTATTTTATTGTTCATTTCAATTTGGATTCGTTAGATTACATTACTGTTGTAATGGAATCTCAATATTTCAAGCTTTAATTTTTATATTTAATAATAATTTGTGATCTTTAAATTGTATTTAAATGTTTAATATACCTTCACAAGAGCCTTGAATATCCGGGTTATATTGGTATTCATACATTGGACCATGAGTATTTCTTTCGATTTCTATTTTGTTAAGATATTTTTCTCTAGATCTCATCTCTTGTAGAAGAAGGTTCTCATCAATGAATGGAATTAAAACAACAGCTTCCCATTCTTGTTTTTTGCCGTTTAGATCCGTTTCAAAATTTGTTGGATAATACTGAGCTATTTTACTATTCTTATCGGTCATAAGCTCATGATAAGCAGATGGCAAAAGATTTTTACTGGCTGTAGGCAATACGCTTAGTAGTTGTTCAAAGGGTAAAAAAGGTTTATTTAGTTGAAAATTGATTTGCAGATCTTTAAAAGAATGGATATCCGATATGAATGGACTGAAATAGTAATTATCGTAAAAAAAATTGCCGAATTTCACAGATAACCAATTCATTTTACCTATAATGATATTCATAAAACCAACTCCACGATGGAACTCCTCTATAATAGTAATAAAGAATCCACTGTAGCGCTTCTATATAACTTTTAGTTTGTTCACACCTTACAGTCCTATAAATTATTTTTTGAACAAAAAAAATAATATAACATTAACATTAAATTACTTTAAATTAGGCTAATTGCTCTAATTTTGAAATGTAAATATATGAAAAGTTAAAAAATCCAATCACCATTATACCTTATTTACCATAATTTTTTTTACTTACTCATTCATTTCTTTGTAACCCATTTTTTCAATATAATAAGATGCTTTATGTTTCTCAAATTCTAAATCAAACAACTCATCTGATTCTGTGCTGTTGTCGTCCGAATCCATAACCTATAAAACCATTATAATAATAATTAATACAATTGTGTTAAATTGTCAAAAGAACTATCTTTAGGTTCAGTATTGAAGGTGACTACAAAATTTAAACTTCGAAATTAACTGACTTTTCCAGAGTTTAAAAACTGATTTTTGAATTTTTATTCATCTCATTTTCATTTTTTCTTTAAAAAATTTAATTTCTTATTTAAGATTTCCTAAATGTTTTCCAATGTTTTTAGTTTTAAATTTTCTCTGCTCCTGTTTTTTGTTTTAAATCATCGGTTTATTGATCATATCGTTTTTCAAACTACCTTAATCAATTATGGTATCATAAGTATGTGTGAGAATTTTCGTGATGGTTTCATTTATTGAAAAAATTAATACTGTGACGTAGATAAATCTATTAACCGATTACATTTCGTATATTGACAAGGACAGAAAATGATAAACTGTATATTGACGGAAAAAACACTCAAAATTAGCGTTTATTGACCAAAAATAGGGGTTTCAAATTTAAACATTAAATATTATTTATTGGTAATTTGAGTAAAAATTTATACATTGAGAAACCTATGCTTTTAAATAAGTACCTAAGTGAAAAACATTTGAAATGCTTAGAAAGAAGTTTAGTGATTAGAAATGAAAATATATAAATTTCTCTTCATTTTTTATTCAAAAACGTTCATAACTCAATAGACGACGTAAAAAAAATTTCAATCGTAAAACTTTTTGTATGAAACTCAAAATTATCATCGAACAGAAACCCTAAAACACGCCAAAGAGATTTTTCAATCGTTTTTTTAATTCCTTTTATTTTTTATTTATTATGAACATTTCAAAGAAAACGGTAATTTCTCCTTTATTATCAAAAAACTGTATATCTTATCTAAAGTAATATATATAGTAGTTGGAAAGAGAACAAAGAGAGTTATCAGAAAATATATGTTTTGGGGTTATATGGGGTTTTTTCAAACTACAAATTTAAAAAAAATAGTTTTTGATCAGGATTGAAAAATTTCTTTGACGTTTTTCGGGATTTTTCAGAAGTATGATATCGATTTCATTTTGTTAAGTATTGTAATCTAAAACGATACAATTACCATTTCTTCAGTAATTTTCACCAAGTTTTCTACCTCTGGATTAGAGAATAATTCGTTCTTATTATCCACATCAAATGTTTCGGCATTCAACTAAATGATAAAATATATTGTAACGATATTTTTATATATTTAATTAATTATTATTTCTTACTTTTGTATCCATATACTTCAAATCTGTATAATGCATCATAAATAATTCTCTGTCATGTTTAGCCAGAATTTTCATAAAAATTTCAAAGCTAATATAAAAACAATCAAATATTAATTTTAGTTCAAATTAATATGAAAATGTATGTATATAATATGCAGTGATTCTATCTTAAGCTTCAACAAGGGGTTTCCGGAAAAAAATTTAGATGATCAGGTAGGGGTGTTTATTTTGTAAATTAAAAATAAATGTTGTGTTTAAACGCCTTTGTTTTACTTGTTTTGTGTTAAAACTACATACCAAAAACTGACTTTCTTCGGCCTTACAGAGCACATAAAGTACTCGTTAATATATTGCTATTATATTTAAAAATACACCATTTCGTGAACTGATTCGTGTACGTGCATATATGAATGAGAGGATTCTCTCGTTGTCTCAAAAGCGAATTGAAAAATGTGAGCGAAAAGGTACAGTTTGTGGAATGCGCGTAAAAATAAAGTTCAAATCATGTCCAATATTTCTTCTATACACTGCTTCTCGGGACTTCGATCAAAAATGTTTGAAAATCTTCATTGATATTTTAAGTGAGCATTACTAATACTTTTATAATCCGGAATTCATGAATAACATAATAACATTAATAACTAATAACATTTACACAGATAGAATCACTGATAATATGTATGAAAAACTTCATGGTAGTCTGAGGACTAAGCTCATTATCTGTGAATAAGTCTTACCGCTCAAGATTTAATTTGCCTTTATCATTTATATAACCTAAAAGGGAAAAAAATGAATAAATATTAATTTAAGTAGGCCACCCATCAAAAAAGTAATTTGAATCATTAAAGTTTAATTAAAATTAATAAAATAAGTGTGAATGGTTTGTGTTTCATTAGTGCTCTTCATTTAATTGGAATTGAAATTGAAAAATGAGGATTTCAACAATTATTTTTTGAACTCTCGCGCGCCCTGTTAAAAATCAAGTGTAAAAATTATTTTAAAAAGAATATTTTGAGTAAAACCGGAACAAATCAGCCATTTTTTACATAAATCCTTCAATTTTAATGCACGCGCAAACAAAAAAAAAATAAAATGACAACACTACTGTGAATATTTCAACCAATTCAATTTAAAATTAAATTATTTCAACCAGAAATTTTTTTTTGAAATTAAAATTTACTGTTGAAAGAAATTTTGACATTTTACACGTATACACCTACAGAACTGTTTTTGGCAAAAAATTTAAATTCTTTGTTGGATTTAAAAATTCCAATTAAATAAAGAGTCTAATTAACCCATTAACCGCCTCTCCTAGAAATATTGAGTTTAGAGCAAATCTTTCTTCTAGGATTTGTTCTTTGCGTAAGTGATCACTTTTTGTTGCGATGAAAATTTTGAGTTTCATACAAAAATTTTATAGGAGAGCCGTTTGAAAATTTCGTATAATCTAACAAAAATACGTACAGGATTCTTGTATGAAGAGGAAAAAATTACATGACTTTTCATCTTATTTCTGCTAATAATTTTCTAATAATAATTGAAAAAATCAGCCCGACATCTTTGAAACATGTCTAATTATTTATATTGAAAATTTGAAGAAAATATTTTGAGAACAAAAATATTCCTGCAGCGGTTAATGGGTTAATTTTATTGAGTTTTCTAAAAAAATATATAATTGGTGTTTTGTACACATAGTTAGAGCGCAGATATCTTATTCTAAAAAAAAAATAGAAATTCTATCAACAACTTTGCTGAAGTCACCAATCAGACAAACATGAAAAACATTGTTTTTGCATACATATGAATTCTCTTAACAGAATGGGGATGTGGAATATTAAAAAATAATAAGTCAAAAATAAAAAAAAAAATAAAAAAAAATTGGAACAGCCTTTCTGAATTTCAGCTTAATCTCTATTTGTATTACCTTCAAGTTGTGGTAAAGCTTCCATATATACATTATATAGCAAAGGAAGTGCTCCTGAGTTTATGTGCATGTTTGGTAGATGTGGAATAAAATCGTTGCCTACTAAAAATCCCATAAGTATCCAATCATCAATTATATTTTCGATATCAAATTTAAACTTTATCTGCGAACGAATTGAGTCAAATTCAAGTTCAAGATAATCTCTCATCAAGCTTAGGTGTAGCAAGAAGAACCTAGTTTCATGAACGCTTGCCTTATATAAATGAAATATTATTATATTTGATGTATAAATGAGAAAAAAAACCTTACTGCTCTGTTTATTTGTTTTCCGAACTTGACTTCTTCCCGTAATAGTGAAAAATGTTTTTCATGAGTACATAATCCTAGCATAATTAAATCGGCATCTAATCCGTACAAGCAATGTCGGGTATCTAAATCATACTCTAAATGAGATTTGAGATAGCGGATATAGTCCATTATTTTATGCTCTCCTTCACCGGGAGTCTAAAAAACAAATGTCATTTAATTAAGATGATAGTAACACTGAAGAAAGGTGAAATAATTGAAATTTGAAAATTTAACCGTCAAAATTTCTTCACCTCATGTCCACTATATATCACTTTACAATTCTGCCAGATAGTGCTTGTGCTTATTTTATTTTTGATGAAATATTTTAATGCCACATCTAAGCGACTCATAAACTCTGTACCCGGTGTTATGCAATTACTATCGAAACGAGCCTCTGTAGAAAAAACTTCACCTTTGCTTTTAGCTTTTTGCTCTAAAATTTCCGCATCCTTAGCAGAACGAAATCGTCTTCCTCTTTGTTGGTTCATTTTTGCTCGAGGTGCAACTCCATCAATTGCCATAAAAAAAAGCTTTCTTGGTTTAATCATTAAAAACAACACTTCTAAATATTGAAAAATATCCTTCAAACAAGCACAGAAAAAATTATAGTAGGTTAGTTATAACATATTTATATAAAATATAGATTTACCTTAAATATCTTCTCTTCCGATATTCTAAAGTGAACATCGTTATCATTAGGATGTGAACATACATGAATAATACCATTCATATCCAAATAAAGATTATCAAATTCTGGTATCTGAATTATCACAATTTGAGTTATGAGATTAGTATATTGAATAAATTTTTACCTTGTTTGCACGAACTAATTCACTTAAACACGGATACCTTTCACTAATATATCGAAAAAATTTAGGAACTCCCATCTTATTTATTTATTTTATTTTTTCCGATTCAAGCTTTTATATTATTTTAGTTCAAAATTTAAACAAATAAATGTCAAATCTGTAGCAGTTATATGTAAAGTGTCGACCGATATTGACTAGATGTTCATCGATTAAATCGAGATTATACCCTTAGAGTGATGTGTCTTTTGAATCATCGATTTTAAGATTTTCGCTTGGCCAAGAAACTTGACTAACTCAGTTAAACTTGAAGAAAATATAAAGGTGAGGGGATAACCCTAATAATCTGACTGTAATATAGAAATTCATAGAAAGGAAATTCCTTAAGATCTAATTTAATTTTTCCTTTAATGCTTTGGCGTTATCATTTAATTGTACTTTGCATGATTTTATTTTTTCTATAAGTACATAAAATTTGGTATTAATTTTGGTTTAAATATTTGTCTAGACACTTTGCCTGTGTATAAGCATAGGCTTTGTGTCTTTTATGCATGGAAAAAGCGATATATATATATTTCTATAGAAACACAAACGCAAGCTTAACCGTGACTTTATATAGATAAATTCTTAACATAGCGTAGCTTAAACCTTCGTATACATGCATACACCTCGTACAAGTTTTAGTAGTACTAAAATAGTACTAAATTTTATGTTGTGTGGATGTATACGACAATTTAACTACGCTAAGTTAAGAATTTATCTATGTAAACTTTACATTGTAAAGTACCCGTAAAAATTTTGTATGTAAAATTTCAAGATAAATTATTGTCTTTGGACTTGCCAAGTTGTACAGCGCGTGACATTTTTTACCTTTGAAAATCAAGTTTTATGGGTCATAATTCGCCGGGGATATATATTACAAAACTGTCACACTTTTTTCTTACGGAATGCACTTAAAACAAAATTCGAATAATATTATAGTATATTCAAGAAAAAAATATTAAAAATAAAAATATTAATTTATATACAACTTGGATACCTGCAACATATCACTAGCTAAATTTTTTATGGAATTTCGTTCTCTGAACGGTGCAATTATTTGTGTTTGTATTTGTTGCCTGATATTTTCAATTTCCAATAAAATATATGAAAATAATATTAAGTTTATGTGAATTTCGCTAAATAGAATAAAAATTTAAAATAATTGTCTGTTCAATAAGTAAGAGGGTTACAAACTTAAATTTTCGAAATTGCTCGATCGAATTAGCTCTAATTTCAGATTTTATTTCTTTCAATTATTTCATCATTTATTTATGTAAAGTAAACAACAAATAATCATTTTTCAATTTTTAACTTAATTTAACATCAGATATATATTCTTATTTTGATATTTATACTTAGTATTCATATTATGCCACAATTTTTATATTTCCATTGTAAACGGTCATTTTAAATTCTGGCGGTATACCGATTTATTTACGACTTGTTGAAACTTTATTTAGCAGTTTTATTAAAAACACAAAACAGCAAAAAAAAATTTAATATCAATTTCAACTATTCAAAAAATTTATTTATTGTGAATTTTATTCAAATCTTTATGCCGAATTAGCAACCCGACTGTTGTGTATCTATACACATATTCGGTCGGTGTTTTTCAGTCGGCGGAGTTATTGTGAGTCGGTATTTTTATGGAGGGATTTTATAATAAATAAATCCAAAGACGTTTGGCAACCCTAATAAATAAAAGAAACATTACTTTCACTATCATATGCTATTTGACAACATAGTTTATATGAATAAATGCCAAAATATAAATAATGAAATATCTAAACAAACCCTGATTAAGATGTAAGCATAAACAAATGTGTTTTAGCTTTTAAGTATTTCATTCTTATAATAATTTTTTTAATTGTAGGTTTATTTTTATTAAAAACAAATTTTTTATTTGTGGAGTAATAGTAGCATCTGCAACATGGGTGATTAGTATTTATCTCTTCACTCAAATAAAATTAAACTTTAATACTTCAAATGTACACAAAAAAGTCAATTTGAAACTAAACAATTTTACAGGTAAGTTAAAATGTAATTTTCAAACGCAGAGAAGTGAAACAGATATAGGTAGAAATAAAACATTCTTTCATCATTCATTCATTTCATCAAACATTTTTTTCTCACACTGAGCCATTGTCTTTATAATTGATTCAGCAAGAATTTAGTTTTCTTTTCATTTTCGAGTTCTACACTGATATAAGGCTCTCAAAAATTCTCAACAACAACAACAACAATAATAAATTCAAATTAGTCAAGGCCGGATAACAAAATATATTGCGACTTATAAATTGATTATAACTTGTTATAGTAACGAAATGTTTAGTAATATGCAGAAATAAAAATAATAATTTTTATAAATGTGTATTACTAAATTATAACCACTTGTTGTGTATGTGTTGTATAGTATCTATACGAAAATTATAAATGAGAAATATAAATACTGAGTAATAAATATTTCCACTTTTCTTGTTTATGTTGTATGGTATTGTATGAATCATGAATA